>APFE031728649.1:0-18126 GCA_000404065.3 Pinus taeda | reverse complement strand
TTCAGTGAATGCTTCTCAAATACATTTCAGCCACAACAGTAAAAACACAGGTGTCAAAGACCAGGAGAAAATCATGCATACGAGGAGATGGAAGTAGAGTTTGATTAGGAATAGGACTCTATGTATTAAAAGCACAATACCTCTGTATTTAATAAGTTAGTTTAAATATGGATAAGGTAGTTAATGATAGGATATCGAGCTCCCCTCATGCTGGAGGAAGAGACTCAAGGTAGTCTAGCTTTGTTTTCCTATATATAGAAAAAACTCTGATGTAAAAAGGGTTGGAGATTTTTATCAAAAAGACAGAGTTTTCATATTGGTTTATGTAAAGTTTTTTCACAGTAATAGAAAGCATATTGTTTCTTCCCAAGATTCATCTTGTGTCTCAAATGTTCAGAATGTATGTGGTTTGGTTTTATTCATCTTGTTTTACAGTTCACTAAACATGCAATCACTCTGAATTCATCATTGATGCTCAGACTTCCTGTGTATGTTTTGTTGAGTTGATGTCCTTCTTGGTAGATGTTTTGAATAGTGAGACATTATATGCCTTGGTTTCCATGATTCAGTAGCTGCTTGTTTACTGTAGGAATGTATGACTCCATGAGCCCAATGGGAGAAGCCTTGATTTTGTTGTTCCAACCAGCTTAAACTTTATTCACTTTTTAAAGAGTTAGCCATCTTTTTACCCTTAAATGCATATCAGAAATCTGTGAGAGAGCCCTCTCTGACTAAGGAGGCTAAACCTTAGTCTAAAGCCTGGTTTGAAACAGTTGCATGAGATCTCACTAAGTAGCAGCCTTTAGTGCATGATTTTGTGACAACATAATGTATGGTGATTGTTTAAAGGAAAACAAACCCTATCTCTTCAAAATTTTCAAAGGAAATTGTTGCATAGGGTTAGTATTGACTGTTTTGGCTACCAAGTTCACTTACCACTCCCTTATTCCATTTTTACATTGATTTCCCTATCCCTAAACTCACATATCCCTAAAGTTCACTAATCCCATATCCCAATTCCTATTTCCCAAAGATCCCGAATACTCTCTCATTCCCAAACCCTAGTCCTATATCAAAACGCCTAAATCATTCCCGAATTCCCTATTTCCCTAATTAAACCCTACCCCAACAGTCCTTAAATCCTTTAATATTTTTTCCTCCCCCTACAGTCCCTTGTATCACTCTTCCCTTGGTGGAAAAAGTCAAAACACACCATCAAGACAGTTCAATACATCACAACTCACCTATTTCTCATCAAGGCAGCTCCAAGACAGTTCATTCACTAGAAAGATGGCATCTGATCCTTCATATGAGTATGAAGAGGAGACACACAGTGATTCACCAATAGAGGTACATGCACCCAGGAGGCCTCATAGAGGTGGCAAACATATTCGAGAAGAACCAATCACTCTTGTTGAGTTACAGGCCTGCCCACTTGCCATCTCTTGTTTCCAACACCAGTCTTGCTATGAATTTTGAGAGAAGGTTGCTAGCATTCAGTTTCACCATGAGTTGGCCCGCTTATTTGTGCTGCATTTACATGATGGTCAGGCCACTCTAGCTAGTGTCACTTTCACATTAACACCAGAATCCATTTCACTACAATCGGTATTCCTAACAATGCAGAGCAATGGAACAAGAGGCAGAAAATTGACCAGTAGCATTATGAACCATACATTAAGCCCGGTTATATGAGACAACTCAGGAGATTTTTTCCTTTTCAGTACCTCAAAGATGCATATGCTCCTTTAATGAAGATTATCATGAAGTATTTCAGCTGTGAGGGCCGTTTCTCTCGTTTGTATGCTTATCATATTAGGCTGCTGATGCATTTTACCAGGGTAAGGATGATGAACATCCCTTACTTCATGTGCCGAAATATCGAGAATATGACCACTCTAGTGCAACACAAGACTCCTCAGCAGCAGTTCAATAGTATTTACCATTTTGCTCTCATAAAAATTGCGGTCATCCATCAACTTGGCTTACAGGGCATCACTTGGGAGGACTTCATCTCTCGTGAGTTTTTCACAGCTCCTCAGGGCCCTTCAAAGGCTTTGCATGAGACCGATGGACCTTCTTATCAGCATGAGGGTCATGAGACACAGGCCACCAGTATGCTGGTGTTTATCACTTACCAGAAGAGCACTACACATTTGTTTGCAGCAGCAAAGCGAGTATTATCCCCACCTGGGGTGGAAGGGGTCTCGCTTCCGTCATCAACACCATAGGTTCAGGAAAAAGGCAAGAGGCCAATGCAGGATGAGGGGCCTTCAGGTGAGCGAGACTTTATTCTTATTGAGGATGATGATACAGATATGGGCCCGCAAAGCACAAATCTCAAAGAAATCATCCAAGAGCAGCAGGCAGACATCAAGGCCTTGTCCCTCAACTTGAAGAAGTCTAAGTGGATCATAAAATACTTGGAGCAAAGGAATAAGCAACTTGAAGATCATCAGGTGATTGTGGAATTGCAAAACATTCGGGAGAATCTCCAAGCTGCCCAAAGGAGGAGGGTGGAGTTCACTTCAGTTGAGCAAGAGATCAATGCTGATCGGGAGTCTTGGCTTGAGAGAGCCAACATCAACTTAGAGAGATTGTTGGATAAGGCCAACAAGGAGAAAAACTTGTTGAGACACATGGCTTTTCATTACATGGCAAGGAACAAAGTTTGCAAGGCAAGAATAAGGAGTTTTAAGGCAAAATTGAAGAAGGCATCAAAGAGGCGAAAGGAGCATGATCAAATTTGGATATTGGTTGAGGCTTCCTTGGCCCAACATAGCTCTTGATAGAGAAGACTCAGCCCAAATTTCAAAAAATTTGGGGCACTTTTTGCATTTTTGAAAATTTTGGCACAAAAAATAGAGTTTTCTGCCCTATGCGCCGTGCCACGTGGTGCTCGCTTTTGCTAGGAGCCTCCAAATCACAAAAACTTAGAATTTGTGGATTTGGCATGAAAAATTATGCTTTCCTACCAATTGCCAAGAAATTTGGGTAGGTTTTGAGCCCTCAAAAAGGTCAAAAACACTCAAACAATGACTTTACTGCCCCTATTTTGACACACAGGAAGTAGTTTTGGGATATTTGATTTTTGACAGGGAAAATGAAGGCTAAATTGAAAAATTCCACTTAGGTTGGAAATTAGACAGGCATACCTTCCAACAAGCACACTTGGAGCTAATTTTGACACTGGTAAGGCCTCCAAAACTGGGTTCAAACAAGTGCTATGCATAGAGAATCAGGCGCGATGCATAGACAAAATTTTGCCAGTTTGACCAAGTATTACTCTGTTTTTTGCTCAGCTATGGTCAGTTTGATTTTTTCACTTTCTTAATGTAAAATTGTGATTTAATTTCATGTAAATTGATGGATCATGATGTAAATATGTCTAATTTTCACTTGGTAAGGTAGATTCATCAGTTAAAAGGTGGTTTGAAATTGAATGAATAAGTTCCCTTGTTTCTAGAGGCATGCTGTTCCACTGCCTGATTTCTAGCTCCTAGTTTAGAATCAGTTGGATCAACTCCTAAACATGTGAGATTGACCCATAGAGGCTAGGATGAGCTATGTTTTGTCTACATTTTGTGTTTTGTCAGTCATTAGCATGGTTGGACTCTTGAAAAAGCAAGGAGCTTCATTGTACACTCATATCAACATTTTGGCTAAGGAATTGAGACCAGGGTTTGCAACACTCTTTGGGATCCCTGTGGAATTTTGTTTTGGCACAATGATTTCTTATGTATTTGTGAATTTATTCATGTGTTATGTATATGATTTTCCTTCTTATTTCTTCTCAGCTAAAACAAACAAGAGTGTAAGTAGAATACATTGAAAATGCAGTGCTCTATTTAAAGTTTACTTTAGTTTTTGATCTTTTCAACTGTTTGGAGAGGATCCATGGCTTCTCTTGCCCTCTTTAACTCCTCCTCTGTCTAATCCATCCATCTCACTTGATTTAGAGTGCGAAATACAGTTGCCTACCTTGCCCCATTGAGATCCCTGCAAGACTGAGCCTCATTCCCTGCACCCAAAATCTGCCTTTCCCTTAGAGCCCAAAAAAACATCATTTTATCCAATCAAACTCCTTTGCACCTATACCTAGCCTAATATCAGTAGCTATATTAGTTAATCTCAAGCCCTTAGTGATCATAATCCGCTGATATTGACCCGAAGAGAGCCCTCTCCTGACTTGGTAGGGCTAGCTACCAGGCTGAGTGTGGTTTGATGTTGGCCCTGGATCCTACCTTTTCAGCCTGAGGTAAATCTAGGCTCTAACACTTCCTTTATAAACTTTGCCATACCATTAGAGTTGATTATATTTCCCAGTTTCCCTGTGATACCCCTTAATTCAACTTCATTTCCTTCTAATTTTTTTCAAGAAGAGTTCTTGAAAATTAAAACTTATCATACGCAAAGATTGTAGCCATTTGAATCATGCTACAACATCAGCACCAACCATTAGAATGGAAAGCATTATATTATTCAAAACATATTCTCCCATGGATAGCTTGATATTCCTAAATTTCCACAACATAAGCAGGGTAGGATGTCTCTCCATTGTAGACCTGCTATGCCTGTCTATTGTTTGGGTTCAGGTTTGGTTGGGCAGGCATCTAAGGTTGTTTAGGTGGAGTAGGGTGTAAAAGACGCGATTGAGTAGGAGGTGAAGGTAATAAATCTGGAGCATTGTTGTATGGGGGCCTCCATCCCTGGGGTGGTGCATTCCACTGAGGTTGTGGAGGATTATATAGCTAAAATGGTTGGTTGGTCGGCTAGGAATGGTACTGAGGTGCAAAAGACCAAGGAGAAGGTGTAGACCAGGAAGGATGAGGAGGGGGGCCCCAAGAGGGGATGGATGTGTTTTGGTTAGGGTTATAATATGCATAGGATGACCCTTGCATGCCCTGCTGTTATAGCCGAGGCCAATGAGGCCTCCTTTGATTTATGTAGTAGAGCTATTGAGTCACCCCTTCATTTCCCTCATACACAACTTTTAGTCCAAGTAGAGAAGGGCACTTGTTTTTGGAGTGGTTTTCTTCAGAGACTGAGCAAATTTCTATAAGGTTTAATGAAAATTCATTCCTAGGGTGCCTCCTTGTGAATACAGGGTAGAAGATGGCTAATTCTCTCTCTGCTTCCTCCTGCTTCCACTTGATTTTCATAGTTTCCATTTGTAGGGCAAGTGTTTGAAAATTTTCACTCTTAAAATATTCCAACATGTTTCCAATTTTACTTTTTATAGATGTGTTGGAAGAGGATGAGCTGGACATTGTTTGACTAACCATACACTTTTTCCTAGTTGCCCTAGAATGGTTCTTAAAAATGGTCTTGATGTCCTCATAGGGTAGCTAGTAGATGTCCCCTCCTAATAGCAGGTTTAGGGTATCCACGAGATCTTCACTAATCCCCCTGAGTAGGACTATATTAAGTGACTTAGGATCAAGTGTGCATATGGCCCTTTTATAGCTGAGTTGGAATCTTTCCTCATAACCCTCTAAGGACTCATCATGCCCCAAGGTCATTCTAAAAATTTCCTCTTTGGTGTCTTTGGATCTGCACTAGTCCCTATACTTGTTGTTGAAAACTTGCTGCATCTGAGCCTAGGTGGTGATACTATCCCCATGTAAACCCATGAACTAGTGCAGAGCTGCATCCTTCAGAGTGGATGGGAATAATTTCAACTTTTGATCATCAATGGTGTAATCATAAGTTCTGCATATGACAACAAATTCAAACAAGAAATTATCTGGATCTTCTGAGGTCAGGCCATGGAAGCGAGGAAGAGTAGAGGGGCTTATGTTTTTCATCTTGGCATCCCCATTGGTTTCTCTGATGGGAAAAGCACTCTCAATTCTTTCTCTATCTCCCCTTTCTTTCTATTTTCAACCATTATGTCAGTTGGAATGGGTTCTTCTTCTTCCCCTATAGGCTCTTCAAAAATATCAGGTTATTCGCCTACGGGGTCCTCTAATTCACAACCACCGAAGAAGAGGGAAGGTTGGCTGTTTGAAGTGGTGGGGGTATTTGGTAGAAATTTTCCTAAGTTATCCCTATTCCTACGAGGCATGAAATAAGTGTTTTTGTTTTTTTTTCAAGCTTTAAGACTAATTGCAGAATAGAAAAGACAAATTGAATTGAAACTAACTGCTGAATGAAATCACTTGTAGAATGGAAAGGAAATCAAACCAACTTACAACTATATTGAAAAAATGAAACTAATGGGATAATGAAAGAGATAAGAAATGGAAGAAAGAAATTAGAAATCACATCCACTCAGACACTTCCCCGACAATGATGCCAAAAAGTTATGAGCGCCAGTATTGAAGCAAGAATGCTGCAACTCTTGGGGCTCCCAACTTTACTTCATCAACCCAGGATTTGTAGAAACTTGGAGGTGACACTGCCATATACGCAAATATATGCAATGGGTCCACTTTTTTGTCACTGCTAAGCTGGGTGATAGACCACTAGGATTTATCAAACCAACCTTCTATTTATTTAGAAGAAGTTTGATTACCAATTAAGTAGGGAGAATTTTACCCTAATTGAGAGGATTGAAATGCTATGTACTGCAGTAAAGAAAGATTGAAATAGATGCCTAAAACACACAACTCATCTAGCTATTTGTCAAGATACCTTACTTTAGAATAATTCTAATTCAACACATGTGAAATCCTAACTAACCTAAGCATGCAATCTGATCTAATCAAACACTTAAATGCTGTGCACATAAATAAGCATAACAACCTTTTTCTTTTTGTCTTTTTTGTGAAAACATGAATGCTAACGCTTCTTGATTGTATGGCAGGTGGTTTAGGTGTGGAGAGAGATGGTTGTGGTGGGTCATATGGCTTGGGAGGCAAGCAGGGGTCTTCTCCTAACTTTCATGATGCATTTCTCTTAAATAGGGCTCAAAACATGCCACTACAGGTCGTCTTATAGGATGACCTATTTCACCTACAGGATCCCTTGTTTTCCTACAGGAACAAGCCGAAAGCATAAGGAGTGATTTGGAAAATGGTATGGGGAATAGGGAAGGTGAGTGATGGAAGGAATAAGTCAAGGAAGTGGTTAGGACTCCCTCAAAACTCAAACCGAAGTTGTATGATGGTTGGATTTGCTCAACAAACATGAGAAGTTTTCCTCGTGAAATGATAACTAAGATTATGAAATTAGTGGCCTTTGGCGATCATGGATGGGTAAAGTTAGGCCGAGGCTACTGATATGAGGTCTTCCTGCACGATTGAAACTTCTGCAATATACATATCATTGTTGGCATTTACCCATAAATCATGTCAAAACAAGAAACATTTACATCAACATAGGAAAACAAAATTTCATCATTTATTTGCCTAGTTCATGCATTGAAATGCTTGAAGCCTATTATGAAAATACCATGAAATCTAATAAAAATCTTAAGATATCAGAAATGGCAATTGCAACCTATCGTTGAAAACTAAAAGATGCTAACCTAATTAGAAGAAAAACCTTAAATTTCATAAGAAACCAAAATTCTGTCTTTTTGGGCTGAATGAGAGTTTTTTCCTCAAACCATGGTCCCTGAAGGGAGGAATGAGGAAATAGCCACCTGTTATCAGCCTTTTTGATATTTCATTATCTCTCTAAAGCTACTGTTAAAGCTATGCACGAATGGAAGCAAACTAATCAAATTCACTAATAATTGCAATGTAACAATGCCAAAATCAATTCAGTAAGTAATCTATGAAATAACCTAAATGTACAAGTACAGTAAGAGGAACCTTTGTTGCTAGGGTTGGTCCCTAACCCAAGAGATTTAGCCCTCTAAGTCAACTCATTGCTGGATCAAGGGAATTCTCATTTTCATTAACATATCAAAGAAATACATAGTAGTGTTTTGTCACAATCCTTCAACTCGAAAGTGCTTAGTTATCTTGCATAAAAAATCCAAATCCTAATGAGGCTCTACGCCTCCTTATTTATACAACTGAATTTGTGAACAACTTCCTTAAATATAGGGAGGCTTGGCTCCCAATATTAAGATAAATTGGTTCTTAACTATCACTGGCTCGATTGCCAATGATCCTCATGACTCGGCTGCCTGCAACTCCGAGTTGGTGTGATTTGATTGAGGGATTTTCGAATGAGTGAATATTTAATGAGGAAGATCCATCTCCTATAATATCTCCTTCTTGTCTCATTTGAGTTCTTGCACCTTAATTAGCCATATTTTGCTATAATTTGCTCCCGAAAACCTATAATTAATGCAGATTAGATCACTAGACATAACATCTTACTTTTACTCATATCATTAAGAAAAATATAATTAAAACATGTAAGGAACTATGAGAAGAGTTGATTTTAGTAAGCTTGGAGGTGTATTAAGGTCCATATATTTTACCCAATGATGAGCCTCATCTCCAGGGATGAAATTCCCTTACAACCTCAAGTGGCCTTAGAGCCATTTGACAAGTGGGGCATGGGTTTCATTGGGCCAATTGATCCACCATCGGGACAAATCAAGTACACCATTGTGTGCAATGACTACTTTACCAAATGGGCTAAAGAAAAAGTAGTAAAAGTAGCAACTGAGAAAAATGTGGCTAAATTTGTGAGGGAGAATATCTTCTACAAATTTGGTTTTCCGAGGGAATTAGTCACTGATCAAGGAGCACAATTTACATCAGGTTTGATTGAAGAACTTATGGGGAAGCACCACATGAAGCACATGACATCTACTGCCTATCACCCTCAAGAAAATGGGTAGGTGGAAGTCACCTATAGAGCATTGGAGAACATTCTTACAAAGGTTGTTAGGAGCAACAGAAAATATTGGGTAGACAAACTTATGGAAGCTACTTGGGCCTACAACACTACTTGGAATACCACCACTGGATTCACTCCCTTTGAGTTGGTATATGTGAAGAAGGCCCTATTTTCTATTGAATATGAGTACAATACCTTGAGGATGAAAACTCAGTTAGACAAGATCTCACTTTAGCACAACAGGAAAGGTTGCTCCAACTCAATGGTCTAGATGAACTCAAAATGAAATCTCTCCTACACAGTGAGGTAATCCAATTACAAAGGAATATTTAGCATGAAAATAGCACCATAGAATGGACTTTCCAAGAAGGAGATTCAACCCTGTTGTATGATTCTAGATTTAAGGATTTCAAGGAGAAGTTCACGGAAAGATGGCTGGGAAGAAGTGTCATGAGAATGAGTTTGTCCAAATTAGAACCATTAATGAGGAAGGGATTCCCTTACTTGTTAATGGTCACAGGGTGAAATTGTACAAGAAACCTCTATCTAAGGAATAATTTGTCAGTTTAGTTAACAAAGAGTTAAATATGGTTGGGAGGCTCATAGCCCTCATTCCACCAAAATTCTAGCCAAGAAAAAAAGAAGGAGAAAAAAGTAATAAGAGGGCCTAGATGAAAACCTCCATGAGGCATGTGAGGCCCACTCCTGAGTTGAAAACCTCTTTGAGGCAACCCAAGAGAAGAAAAAGATAAATGAAAATAAAATATCCCCAGGTGAAAACCTCCTTTGAGGTGCCTAGGGCAGGCATGTAGGTTGAAAACCTCTACAAAGGTAGCCTGCTTATGTCAAAAAAAAAAAAAAACCAAAAGAGAAAAGAGAAACACATGGAAGGAGCTCCTACACCATTTCTTCTAACATTATTTTTCTTTTGTAGGAATACACACAGTTGGCAGATTTTATTGCTTCAGGACAAAATCTACAAGTTTCCATCCATCCTTCTATCCATACACCTCATCTCCACACTCTCCACTCACATACCCATCTATGTCCATCATCCAATAAACATGACACTCCAATTTTACTTCCTCACTGTGATGCTACAAGAGGGAACTCTATTGCTATAGGAGGTCCTATAATGTACAGGAGGAGACTGTGAAGCTATATGAGGGGTTTCAATCAGAATAATAGAGCAGAAGGTCATGATGCCTCTAGGAAATGATAAAGGGGGTTCGGCGGGGTGGGGGGGGTTATCCTCCAATGATTCTTTCATCACCCACTGATTCCATTTAGCCAAAACTTTCTCAAAGTTTCCACTCCATCCTACCTCTTAAAAAAAAACATATAAACACCTATTTTCTATTCCTCCAACATCTAAACCACTTCCTCATGACTCTAACCCTATCATAATGACCTATCATATCTTCCCATCTACACGAACATGCAAGATGAAGACTTCAAGGGAGGATTAAATGAATTCTATAGGGAGAAAACTCCTCTTGTAGGAGCCTATGCAATCACAATAGAAATCCATGAGATCCTTTTTTTCACCAATAGAAATCATGATGGAGCCATGTCTGCAACTAGGAAGGGACACATCATCCTAAGGAAGGCATTACACCAGTAGCAACAACTTATACATCATGGAGGCACTTGTGCACACACAACAAACTTATCAGTCAAGGTGTCATCAAGTTATGAAGACATGCACATGAAACAAAGAAAAAGAGTAAAATCCCTCTAATATTAGCATGTTATATGGCCCAGATGCAACATGCAAACATATCCAACTATTCAATCCATAAGTAGGCTCAAGTATTGCAACCATCACCTCTTCCCTATGCATAAAATGACTAAAATGTGTAATGGTCGAGAAAGGAGTTTTAATAGGCTGGAGGTGGCCAGTGAACTTGGCCACCCTCGGCTAGTCAACTTAAGTTTGTATTAGCTACCCATGCAATGTGGATATGTCAACGCAAAGTAAGGTTGTGTTCATGAAGAGTGTGGTGATAATCATAAGGAGAGGAGAAATGATTGCAGGGAGTGGGGACGGCAATCCAAAAAAGGAAACTCGTGTATATGCCATGTCACCAAAGTGATGCAAGCTTTTACCCAAAGAGAATATTATGTATTGGGCTCGACTTCATTTTCACATTCACTCATTTCAAAAAAGCCAGTTAGAGGAAAGACTAGCTATTGTTATCAGACCACCTAGGGTGCCATCGAGGAGATTTGAACCCTGTCTGCAGGTACTATATTAGGAAGCTACAGGTAGGTCTGAGATGCTACAGGAGGGTGATAATAAGCTATAAGAGAAATTGAAAGGTGAAAAAGGAGCCATGGTGGCTCGAAATTGTCTCAAAACTATCATACACATACAAAGTTGTTTTGACAAGAAGTAAGTGACATACTCCTTCCTTGTTTTTACATCCATTGACATGAGAAGTCTTCCTAAAATTGATAGTCTGTAACAACCAATTCAGCAGTAGGAGGTATTTTTGGAAATTGTTGTGGTTAGAAATAGAGAAAAAGGGTTTGGTTGATATCAATTCTAGCATCCTTCTCCCTCACTGCTACCAAGGAATTTAACACTATTTAACCATTGAGATTATTTTAGAAAATTTTAATTCCACACCTAAGTAGCACCAAGGAGGGATAATAGAAGAAATGGGGTGGGGGTGGGGATTTAACAGAAGAGAACCCGCAGACACCAAGAGGATTCACCAACACCCTCTCGTAGTGAACATATTCAGAACACATCAATGGTTGGGTTTCTTTGAGTTGTTAAAGGGGTATGATGATGATCTCACTCATGAATTTTCCATGGCATTACATTCTCAAGGAGAAGACAATGCCACTATTGTTGTCAAAGGGTTGTCCATATCTCTAAGTCCTAAAACCATAATCAGAGTGACCACCTTACCCCTAGGAATTCAATGGAGAAAAGAAGACAAGGTAGTGAGTGCCACAACTAGGAAAAACTTCTTTATTTTGAAAGAGAAGCCCGTAGAAGATAAGAATGGAGTAAGAAGAGAAAGCCTACCTTACAATTGGGATGACGTAGCTTACCATATCCTCAATTATATATTGTGAAGTGATATTGAGTATGGTATATGCCTACCACTTTAGATTGCTCCATGAGCTCAGATTCAAGGTAGAATTGCCTTTGCATCAAAGACTTAGTGTTTTGTATTTTCTCCTACAACCAATCATTTCCAGATGAGTCATAAGGCGAGGGAAGGAAAGCAGCAAGACTTATATCACCACGGCCTCATCAAGTTAATTATGATGGATGCTTTGAGCCACTTAAGGATTCCTGTCCTATGGAGTAAATTTTTGGAAATGGATAAGGAAAATTTCATAGAAATCCAAGCCATCACACCTAGAGAAACACTAGCCTATAACATTGGAGGTAAATAAGGAAAAATAGAGGAAGAAGGAGAAAAAATAGAGGAGGAGGAGGCAAAAAAAAACAGAAGAAGAGGAAAGAAAAATAGAGCAAGAGAAGGAAACTGACACAAAGGAAGGAGAAGCATAGATTAAAGGAGAATAGGAGAATAAACAAGTAGAAGGAACAGTAAGCCCTAAGGAGACTTATAAACCCCAAGAAGAAGAGTAACAACCACATCAAACAAGTCTATTTCCAGGGGATACTAAAAAAGAAGTATCTGCAACATTCACTACATTGGGCACACCTATCAAGTCCAAGAGGCAATAACCAAGACAAGGTCCCCTATATTTCAAAACTAGGAAGAGCACCAAAATTAGATAGGGGAAACCAGAAACTCCCATAAGGGTCCCTATCATTTTGATGAATCACCAAGTAAAAATGAATAAGTAGGACCTAGTGAGGGAAAGATTGAGGAGGTCAATTCTCCTAAAACCCAAACCAAGTCACCTGTAGCAACTGTGGGTAAGCCCACCACTAGGTCAGTGACCTTCAAGAAAGCCAAGGCACACGCTACCTTTGAGCAAGAAGAAGGAGATAAGCTATAGGAGAGACATGGTTTGCTGCAGGAGAGGCAGAGTTTGCTACAAGAGGAACAGGGGAAGCTATAGGAGTAGAAAAAAGAGCCACAGGAAGAAGAATCCACCTCAAAGTCAGTTGAGAAGGAACTCCAAGAGCTCCAAGAGCCTGATCCACAACCTATATTGGGGTCCTACTACAAATTTATTGAAGGAGGAAGTATTATCCATGAAAAATTTACAATCCCACTCCTCTATGAGCTGGAGATATAGAGAGGAAAAACCCACAAGTGGATGCAAATTTCCAAATCCAAGAATGTGGAAGAAGTGGGCCTCATAGAGGAGAAAATCACTGAAATGGGAAAGGAATTGAGTGATTTGAGACTAAGGGAGTCTATTTTGAAGGAGTAACTATAGGAAGAAAACACAAGGTTGAGAGAGAGGCTGCATGAGAATGAAACACAACTTGCCACTATGAAAAGTCTCTCTATGGAAGCCCTGCAATGTAGGCAACCATCAAAATCTTATGCTCTCTTCCTCAAACAAAAGTGGCTGCAATTCCAAATTAAGATACTAGCACAATATGGATCTTTGCCTTTTCAAGACTATAGGAAATTTATTTAGTTTTGCAAACAAGTTAGTATGGAAGATAGCGTAAAGGTAGCTGAATTTTATATGCACAATTTCATTCTAACATATATGAATTTTTGGGATCCAAACTTAAGATTGGGAGACATGCAACTAATGGCATTAGCATCTTGGTTGAATCATGAAGAGGCAAGGGTTGAGGAAGTGAAAAAGGTAATGAAAAAAGAAGAGAAGAAACCCTTATATATCAGAGCAGAGCTAGTAAGCCCTAAAGTTGCCATCAACAATCATAACCTTATTGCCTCTGATCCTATTTTAGCACCTAGATACATAACAACACAATATAAAGCCATTCTACATTTTGAGGACACTTTTAGGATGTCAGGAACAGAGAGTATACAAGCTTGTCGAAGAAGATGACATGCCTTACCCCACAATCTACAAATTAGAGAGTATTAGTCTCCTAAAAGGCTAAGGAATTCCTTGAAAAGAACCCTATTATACAAAATAATCATGCAAATACTGAAAATCAAATGCATACGACTCACACTCAATCCGCCTTTGCTATTTGGATTACAAGAAGAAGGGAACCAAGCAGAGGAACAAAAGGTATTGATAGAGATATAGACAAATGTAGGTTTTTATCCATAGGAGGGCACACCAACTGAGGTGAATTGGGATGTTAGAGAGGCCACTGGGGCCTTGAATGAGCTTCGTGTGGATGACTAAGTTTCTAAAATGATGAGAAACACCTTCAGAAGGGGGGTTATGAGTCCCATCAATAGGTATATCTTGAAGTTCATTATGCTTTCCTCTAGCCTTAAAACTATCCTTCTCTCACATTTATTCACATTTTTGGTTATAACATGCTTAGTAAGAAGAGTAAAAGGTGTTTGTCATAGTATGTGGCCTACTGTGATTACATTGTAGGAAAATAAGCATGTTTAAGGCATTTACTATGCTAGGGATTGATGAAGACAATAAGGAGGGAATCTAGTGAGGCTTGTCCACCTCCTTAACTCTCTAACTCTTCTTGAGATCACCAAATCCTCACTCACAAACTTGAATTAACTTAAAATCAAGTAACTCCTAGTACACGTGAAGCTCATGAGGGACCATATCCACCATTTCCGAGATCAAGGAGGGAATCACTCCTATTTTCAAGGGAGCTGCTATATGCTACCCTTTTGCATAAATAAACAAGATGAAAATCTCATTAGGATTCAAAGTTTTGATTCAAATAGGTGTAGCTATTGAGCTCAAATCTTAACATTGTTATTTTTACTTTCATTTCATGTATGATACTTTTACTTTTTGATAATGAGAAGTTGGTTATTAAGGTGCATTTGAGTTAGTTTTAGAGGGCTGAGAGCCTTGGGTTTGGCCCCAACCCAGAGGCGTTGGTCCCTCTTTTTTACTTTTGTTTTGTTCTTAGTTCCAAGCATTTCATAACTTTATTTAATTATAGTAGAAGTTAAGCTATAAAAACCAGTGATTTCAAGCTTCTACATCATCTCTCTTTTGGGAGAATGGTTGGAAGGATTCACAATCTTAGCCCAAAAATAGCGTTTATGATTTATTGGAAATAGATATATGTTAGTTGTCCTTCTTCATATTTACTTTCTATAAATTAGAAGTCAGTTCAGTGATTAGAGTAGTATTATGGCATAAAATAGATGTTATTCAAATTCAACTCATCTTTTCCACCATAGTTTATATCACTCTGTTAATGATCAATGGATGTATGTATGTGGTTTGTTGTAGGGTTGTGTTGATCTGTAGGGGAGGGCACCTCTTTCACCTCCATTTTTGATTTCTTCATATTCTCTTTCCATCCCTCAATTATGTCCCAAAAACTCTGTTTCCAGAGTCACTCTGCCTAGGAAATTTAGGACACCGTGGGAATTCATCCTGGTGCAAGACAAAACTATGAGAGGTTATGGGCTTAGATAATAGGCTTCCACAACATCCCTTCACTATCTCCAACCTTAATATACCTCTTCATGCCCTCAAGACATCATATCCACCCTAAAAAGGCTCTCATAACCCCTCCTGTAGCACTACAGTTCCTCCTGTAGCAATACAAGACCTCCTGTAGCAGCACCTGTAGCAGGCTTGTAGCACCACTTTTCTTCACCTTCCTTACTCCCCACTTCAACCTTATCCCATTCAATATCAATAATGACCCCAAGATGTTATTTTTTGATCAAGAGAAGCTCCCAGAACAATCCAACCATTCATTTTCCTAATTGCAAAACATAGTAGAATTAATGTTTTTTCAATCATAAGCATGATAAAAAATAAATTTCTGATTTTCAAGTAAGTGTGAAATAGATAGATGATACATGAAATTATTTTGATTATTTGATGAATTATTCAAGATAGAGTATATTTCCTTATGCAAGTAGATTAACCCTTTTCCTTTCATGAAATGCTTAATTAGCATCTACAAGTTGAACAAATGGCATTTTCACTTTCATTGTCAGAATCAATTTTCAATTGTGCTTTCATCAACAGATTTCACTATATTTCAATAGGAGAAATTGTCTTTGAACACCTTTATCTAATGCCATGACTGAGTGTGGCATGTAGAATCTAAGCTATTGTGCATATAACACTGTCACCTCTAAGTTTGTATGAACCCCGGGTTGATAATTTGAATTGAGAAGCCCTTGGGAGTTGCAACATTCTTGGTGTAATACCAAGGCTCACCACTTATAAAAAGCATGAGAAAATGTTAAAAGTGCAAGGGGAAAATGGATTTATATCCAAATTAATATAGTAGGGGTCTTGACCAAATCTGGTAGAGGACTTTACCTTTTCTCCAAGTCACCCCCACATGTGAAAGAGAACAAGGGAAAAGCTAGGAATGATTTTAAAAGTAAGTTGTTGTCACTTACTAATGGCAAAAGACGTGGAATAAATATAATGACAAGGAGTAGGTGGGTTCCATCTCACCCATTATGCGTTAAGCCCCATCTCATCAACCACAAACAACAAGTTCACTTAACTTGGGAGAATTCCAAGCTTGTTACTTCATGTTTTGCATGAAACATTGTTTAAAAATCCTAATGAGGCTTTCCATCACTATTGGAGAAAGATAAAACTATTGGGTTTCCAAAATTTCTACTACAGGCACTACTATAGGACCCTACAAGAATTGTTACACGATACATGCATTGCTACAATATATAGGAAAACTCTTATAGGGTATCGATTTCTTGCCCAGAACATCCAAAAAGTCCTATACTGAGTCAAAAGGCAAGGATATACTCAAAATAAACATAATTGAAACTGATCCAATCACATTTTTCATAAGGATAAGTGCTCAAATTTCCTCAATTTATCAACCAGATCTTTTTTGTGTTAGACAGTATGAGATAAACAAAGAATCAAACAAGTAATTTGGCATTTTTAAAGAGTAAAAATTGGAAAATCGTGATGAATTGGATGTATTAATCACTTGGAAAGTCCTCTCCTTCCCTATTTCTTATGATTGTACATTTTCTCTAAGCTACAGGATCCCTTGCTACCACAGGAAACCCTAATTCTTGTAGCAACACAAAACTAGTACTCACTTGAAAATTTCTTTCCTAAATCTAGGAAGAACCATGTCATACCATGGGACGGTGATTTAATAGAAGAGAACCGATAGATACAACCCAGATTAATTAAAACCTTGAGGTCAAGGATATATTGGAAAAGTATAATTGGCTAGGGTTTTTTGAGAAATTAAGAGGTTATGTTGATGAGGTTGTCTTAGAATTTGCTCTAAACCTGCAACATCCTAAAGGCGATGAGATAGTCATTGCAGTTAAGGGTTTTATCATATATATTGATGAGGAACTAATTAGAATAATCACTACATACCCTAAGGGGACTAAATGGAGTAAGGAGTAAAGACATTAAGTAATCAATTATAAAAGATGATTTTTCTTTCTCGATGAGCAACCAAAAGAAGATAAGAATGGGATCATGAGGGAAATTCAAACAAACCAATGGGATGAAATTGCATATCATATCCTTAAAAATAAATCTTGTGAAGGAAGATTAAGCATTTTCTATGCCTACCAGTTTAGGATCATATATCAAGTCAAATTCCTAGCTAACTTACCTGTCCATGAGAGGCTTAGTTGCCCACATTTTCTCCTTCAGTCCATGAAAGAGATGAGCACAAAAGTAAAATATGGGAAACATAATTACTTGGCCCATCATGGAATCATAAGGTTAATAGTAATGGATTCCTTGGAACATCTTTTAAACCCCATTCCTTGGACACATTTTATTAACATGGGTAGAGAAGCTTTCTTAGAATCCCATGTTGAACCTCAAACAAAGTTGGTTGAGTTAGAAGACACAAAAATAGAGGTAGAAGCAAAGACATAAAAAGAGTCAGCAAAACACTAGACAAAGTTATTAGGGCCATCGACAAAACCAAAATTGGCTGAAACAAAATTGGTCAAGTTACAATTAGCACAGATAAAATCCCAACATGAAGTAGTTGTTGAATTTTGTAGTTATGGTTGATCTTCATAATTTGTATTTTAGCCCTTGTAATTTATAAAGAATTCGTAAGACATGTTATTAATGTAATTTAATTATTTAGTCCTCAAAATATTTACTGTAAGATATGTTCCTCATGTCATATTTAAAAGATAAAATTTCAAAATTTCAAAATTGATTTTTTGGCTCCAAAATTTGTAAGTCAAACTTCCCTTAAGTCAATTCAGCCACAATGAAGAGTGTTACACTGAAATTTGTCACCATGACTATCTACAGTTAATATGGCTCCATCAATAGTCATATTATCCTCCTTGTCAAGCCTCATAC
>APFE031728629.1:5652-26532 GCA_000404065.3 Pinus taeda | reverse complement strand
TTATTAATATCATTTACTAAATATTATATATTAACTTTATTTTAAATATAAAACAAGGTCATAATTGGCAATTCACCCATATGTGGAAACAATAATTTGAGTTTACTCTATATCGCTTGCCCCTAATCCTCATTTTGATCATATTTCTACATATTCTTCACAAATGATCTATTCTCCTTTAAAGCTAGTTGAGCCACACCTTACTACTCGTTGAATTTAGTTTCAAATCCCTTTCACATGAAATAGACTTTATTGGATGCTAAGTTAAGAGAAAAAAAAATATAGGGATTGTGGCTTTGTAAAAAGGAAATTCCTACATAGATTTTCTGTCCAAACTTTTCAATAACATTTGTATAGATTTATCTTTGATGTCCCTTATCAAATTTTGTGTTATTGTTTTTTTGGGTAAATAATATTAATTGCAAAAACTATGATTTACATAGTAGATTACAAAAAACTAGGTTGATTTCTCAATGTGTAGCCTAGGCCATAGCCAAAGGTAGGCTCTCCTTAAGGAGGGGAGGGACATTTGAGTACAAATTGAGAAAAAAATGACTAGAATGAAATGAAAACACTTGCCTAGCTAGCATTGTACAAAAATTACTGCAAATATGTGATAAAAAGCCAAGAAATTGTCACAATAAGGCTAATGGATCTAAATCTGAGCCTATGGTGCTACCTATCATAGGGGGAATGTTGATATGTTACTCAATCTTCTCCATCCTTCGATTAATATCCCTCAATTTCGTATGGAGGTGCTCAAGTGAGTGGAGAATTTCCATGTGACATTCATGATGGTCTTGGAGAGTCTACTCAACTAGAAATTTCATTTTCCAATAAAGATCCAACGTCTACATATATAGGGTGAATCTTCCATTCATATGATATACATCCATAATACAATCTACCCATTCAATAAGAACCTATATGTATAGGAGGAAGTATTATGAGAAGAGGCTCTCCCTCCATCCTCATGAGTTCTTCCTATATATACGCTCGTATTAGCTCCTGATCATAAGAGGCAAAATCTTCAATCAAAGGATGCATTTGAGTATGTTCTTGAGGGGCCCATTATTTATGGTAAGTGCCCCCTTATATCTCATGTCCATTGGTGTGACATGGAGAGCTAGGTTGCCAAGTACACAAATTCAAACCAAGTCCCAAACTAACCAATGATAACTCAAATGTTAGTTCCACGAATGAAAAGACAATTGGCATGGGGAATATCCACAATGAGAACTATGATAGCCAAATGGAGGTGCAAGATTAACACCATTTCCCAGCCTAACACCAGATACACGACTTACAGAGATACGAACATGCATACATAGAAAACACTGAAACATGACGAAGAGAGATATAAAGAGAAAAATCCACTGGTAGAAAAACGGGGGGACACCTAGAAACGATGTTGAAGTCCCTCAACCAACAAGAACCCGCCTACTACAAGCTTACTACCAGGCCAACATAAGCATGAGGTTGGCTCTAAAACATAGTTGATAGGAAACAAAGCAAATAGTGCCAATGACTAAAAATATCATGCACCACCAAAATAAGAAAAAACACCCTCAACCACCAAATCCTTTCCCTACAATAAGTCTGAGAACAATGGAGAACCCACGAAAAAAACTGAACTAACACTTTATCATGCCCAAGAGGAGTAAACAAACCTAAGAACCTTCACTAAAATAAAAATGCGTAGCCATTATTTGAATGACAAGCCGAAGATTTAGATAATATATGCCAGCTAAGAAGTTGATATGATCAATTGTTTATCTTCCCTTGGATTGAATCCTTGAAAGAGGTAGATGTATTTGGGTTTCTAAGAATTAGAGGTTCTCCTCACAGTCTCATGTTCAATATAATGGAAGAATTTTGTAAGATGCAATAGTCTCTCATATGAAAGGGGTATTGAAATATCTTCCCTTTCAAATATAGGCATTGAGGTTTTGCAGAGATTCTCAACCTTTTCTTGGAATATCTTCCCTTCGAAAGAGGTCTTAGAATATCTTCATTTCGAAAGATAAACATATTGGAATATTAATGGATTCATTCAATTTTCATGAATTATATATAAAAATCGATTGGTTTTACGATGTAGAGATTATATAGGGAAGGCAAGGATAGGATGATTAAATTTTTTTATTTATTTTTTATTTATTTTTTGTTTACTTTTTTTTACGTAAGCCTTTAAAAATTATAAATAAATTACAACATATATTCCTCACATCGCAGAGAGATGGAGCGATCCATAAGATAAGCCAAAGAAACAAACACCCTTATTCATACTCAAATATATATAGTACAAGGTTAATCTAATATCGAATATTGTGATAGTCTTGGAAATCAACCATTAGTGTTAAGGTTATGATATTGTTGATCATTCATTTGATATCCATTTAGAATGAATGCCATGGTTATATATATATATATTATATATATATATATCAAGTGCAAGGAATGTAGGAAATTATTGGATTCCAAATCATCATAGAATTTACTATAGGATAATATAGTTAAAGTAAAAAATATTAAGTGGATATATGACAAGTGGTATCAGAGCGCTCAGGTTACAAAACTGAGGCCTCTCGGAACTATTGTTTAAATAGTTTAGTGATGAATTTTGTGTTTACAGTAAAACAAGTCCAAATAGCTAGGATGAAGAGAACATGCAATGCGCTACACAGAGGCATGTCAGGTCTAAGACTTGCAATAATTCCATAAACTAACCCTGAAGTGTGGGTGTGATTGGGGTAGGAACCACGCAACACGAATACTGCCATTCTGGAAATAGTACAAGAGCTGAAAAGTGAAATGGCTCGAGGAGGAGGTAAAGATTGTGCATGGAGTAAATTGTCATATACCTCCATAAGTTAACATTACACAGTAAAAAAAAATAAATTATTTCACCTACACATCTATACAATCTTGTCCACATGGTAATTTATTTATGTGATAACGGATATGTATATTAATGTGACAATCCTGCATATCTATCCTTTGGCGGATAACAGGACGTTGATTGTCCTTGGTTACTTTATATAATACTTGGATATTCGTTTGGCGGCAAGTTTAGGTGTTCTGCTTGCGACACCTGGCGCCTCGATCCACGCCTTCGATCTGTATCACTGATCTTCTGGGCTTGGTAGCTGGAAGCATTAATGCTACAATTCCGCCATTCTGCTCCTCGGAATTCCCACAGCAATCATCGGCTAGGATCATTTACAGCAATCGAACGGTGGAGGCTTGAGGTGTCTTGGCGGTGAACTTACATAGGGTTTCCTTTACTCGTTCTCGGTCATTTGCATGGTAGTTCCAGCTCTGCAGAACAGCCCTTACTCCGGCTTGCTACCACACCAGGTTGCCATTAGCGTGGGCGCTCCTAGTGCAAATCTTCTGTATCCTTGAAGGTATTCCAGAGACGGCTTGGTAGGCGATGAGACCCTCTCTGTCTCTCGCCCTGAACCCATCTGCAACCAGGTGATGCGTAACTCCTTCAACCTCGTTACTGTGTTATTTCATTTTCTTTTTACATTGTATTTTTATGAATATCCTAACTACCCCATTTGATATCGATCGGCGCAGGGTAGCAGACCGATGAGGCCGCGATGCCGAGGACGAATCAGGGATTCAACCATCGATACCCTAATATGGTAAGCATTCTACCACTGAGGCTTTTGCTGATTGTTTCAATCTTGGGTTCCGGCTTATTGGTGTTCTTCTTTATCAGGGTCTTGTTGGTTCTACCATAGCCTGGCGCAATGGCTTCACCTTGACAGAACTCCCCTTTTGTTCATTGTTTATCATTGTGCTAGGGTTTAAGCCCAGGACGCCGGATGTATAGATTGTTTATAGGTTTATATTCGGTTATGGCCTTTACCTAGATTCGCCGAAAGCTCAGGCCTAAGGGGTCGAGCTCAACTCGTTTACCTCTATTCCATATTGTAATTTATTCAGATTCTCAGCAAGATGTACTGTAATGATTCGGTATTATGAGCCGCAGCTAATGCATCAAGTTTACTGGGTTTATTTCCAAATTGTCGAACAGGTCTTCAATTATTATTGTTCTTATCGCATTGTTGCTATTTGATATGTTTATGTACTATTAGCTTACGGTCTCACTCCATACGAGCCACCGAATCTTTTCCAATTACCCACTTGTTATTATTTTGTTTCAATGAATTGTTCCTGAGGGTTTCGGCGAACGGCCCTGCATTCCCAAGGTTTACCGCCGTTATGGGGTTACTTGATATGTGTATGTATAAACGAGCTGATAATGGTGAGACTGTTTGTTATTGTTTAATAAACGCATGCTGGATCTTTATTCATGACTCTGTTATGCATATGTGTGGATTTAAGAAACGGCCTGGTAATGAATTCCACTTCTTCGTGGTTACCACTGTCCTCGTTATTAGCTGTTGAATGCTCAGGTCGAGCTCCTCAATATTTATTTATTGCTTTGTTATTTAATAAGTTTATCCGCCGAGCGGACCCTCAAGCTATATTACTCCCTATCTGGGCACCATACTGGAGTGCCACGCTACTAGGCGGTACTCACCTGAGTAAGCGGATAGCCACATAATGCTACAGTTATGATATCCGACGATTATCCAAAGTATTTACATTGTGAATTTATTACTGTGCTTGATTTCTTGGCAACATTTACCGAAACTAATTCTTGAGAGGGTTTGTATTGTTCTCGGCCTGGTAATACAGATTTTGTTCTACACTGTGCTGTTCCCTGTAACTGCTACATACAGTAACGTATTTTGTGCTGATTCGTTCCCATCTTTTAATACTGGTTTAGATATTGGATATAATACAGTCTCTATTCATAGAATTCTCGTCTGGTACATATAGTTATTTCCAGTATGATTTACATAGCGTAGATATGTATGTTTCTATATGCCTATTTTCATACCTGATTAATGGTGACGGGAACCATTCGGTTCCAGTCCTGCACTTTATAATTACGGTCTCTTTATTTAATACAGTTTGACTTGCTAGAGAGTAATGTACAGGATGATGGTTAAATTCTCATTCCCTGTTCTTTCTTTACTCTATATATGTTTATAAATATAACAGCGTCATTGTTCATTTCCAGTATTGATTTCAGTAACACCTAGATTCTAACTTACAGCCTAAAAAGCAATACCTGCAGTAAATATAATCAAATTATATAGCTAATCTTCCAGATTAATGGAAACTGCAAATACTTACACTTACAGTAAATATAATCAAATTCTTAAGCATATAGCTAATCTTCCCGGTTAATGGAAACTACAAATACTTACCTGTGTATCTCAATCTTTTATCTTCTGCACCTCTACAACACGTAGAAGGTGTTTGAATGCTTGATATCCTCCCAGCCACGAGACCAGTTGTCTGAACTGCGTCTCTCCCCCAAGCTTTGTCGGCCACATCCTCAGCAATAGAAAGCACAAATGTGCCTGTGCTATCTGGTCCTCACCAGACGTAGCATCTTTCCCCCTTGCTCAGTGCCCTTTTCCTTCTTTTTCCCCCATCTGTTCTCTAACAACCCGGGTCTCTTCCTCTTTTCCCTTTTTCCATGGAAAAGGGAAGACAGTTAGGGTTTCCCCTAGTATGCTCGCAACTGTTTTTCTTTTATCATCCAGCAAGAAGAGAGAATAACTTTTCATATGAATTTATTGTGTACACATAATTATGTACTTCATATTACCCAATTTTAACAATTAATATTTCCATCAATTTAAGAAAATAATAATCTTTGTTTTATATTCAACCACAGGGGTAAATAAGTGATTTATTTATGTAAAATGTTTGGTCATTACATCTCCTCCCCCTGAGATTGGACACCGTCTCGATGTCTCACAGACCCGAACAGATCTGGATAAGTTCTTCTCATTAATTCCTCATCTTCCCAAGTGGCCTCATCAGGCCCAAAATGTCGCCATTGCACCTTAAATTGGGTAATAACTCGTTTCCGCAGTTGCACTTCTCTCTGGTCGAGAATGCTCAGCGGTTCGACCAGAACCTCTCCTTCCGGCTCGACCTGCAAAACATAATTCCGTGAATTAGTTTTTCTCTTTCATATACAGTTCTTGCTGAATTTTATCATAACAATCACCCACCTGAATCTCTTGCCATCGGATTACATGCTTAGGGTCATACACATATTTCTTTAGGACAGAAACATGAAACACGTTATGGATTTGGATGTGACTGGGCAGGGCCAATTGATAAGCTACTGGTCCGACCCTTGCTAAATTTTCGAAGGGTCCACAATATCGGGGTGCCAGTTTGGCGCACCCATTCCACTGCAATGTACTTCTTTTGGCCTGAATTCGAATATACACATGGTCTCCAACCTGAAACTCTTTAAATCTCCTTTTCCGATCAACGAAGTTCTTTTGCCTATCTTGGGCAGCTTTCAAGTTAACACGTACCCTCTTCACCATTTCTTCCATTTCCTTCAGCATGTCAGGACCTAGGCTCAATTTATCTTCCGGTCCTCCCCAACTGGTGGGTGTACGACATTTCCGACCGTACATAACTTCAAATGGGCTCATCTGTGTTGAGGTATGGTAACCGTTGTTATACGCGAACTCTACCAGATGTAAATTATCTTCCCACCTTGTGGGTTGTTGCATGACATAAGCCCTTAACATATCCTCTACCATCTGATTCACTCGTTCCATTTGCCGATCAGTTTGTGGATGGTATGCTGTACTGAAGTTCAGTTGAGTTCCTAATTTAGCAAACAATGTTTTCCAAAATGCTGATGTAAATTTCACATCACGATTGGAAATTATTGTTTTTGGAAGTCCATGTAACTTAAATACATTCTGCATAAAAATATGAGCAATCTGTGCAGCTTTATATGTAGATTGCACCGGTATGAAATGTGCAGCCTTACTCAGTTTGTCCACCACTACAAAAATGGAGTCATTATTCTTTTTTGTTTTGGGTAATCCCGTTATAAAGTCCATGGAGATGATTTCCCATTTCCATTCTGGAACTGGCAGTGGTTGTAACAGTCCTACTGGGTGCTGGTGTTCTGCTTTAATCTGTTGGCACTCTAAACACCGTGACAGGTATTTGACAATGTCTTTCTTCATCCCAGGCCAGAAATACTCTTTTCGGATGGCTGTTATCATCTTTTGATAACCTGGATGACCCGCATAATGACTAACATGAAATTCATCCATAATCAGATTTCTAATTCCGTTTGGATTTGGTACATACAACCTTTTCTTGAAATAAATCCTTCCAGCGTCATCTAACTCATATTCTTGTTGGCTGTCTTCTCTAGCAGATTGCTGTATTCGCAATTTTAATTGCTGATATTCAGCATCCTGATTTGCAATCTCCTTTATAATTTCTAGGAAGGGGCTTTTCCACCCACTAATGGAAACTTCATACAAATTTTGTACTTTTCGGCTCAAGGCGTCTGCTACTTTATTTTCCTTCCCCTGCAAGTGTTTTATATCAAAGTCAAAGCCACTTAGAAAGTCCACCCACCTTGCTTGCCTAGCGTTTAAGGTAGGTTGGCTAAAATAATTGGTTAAGCTGTGATGGTCGGTATGCAGCAAAAATTTCTTGCCCATGAGATAATGCCGCCACATCTTCAGGGCATGTATCACGGCAGCCAACTCTAAGTCATAAGCAGAATATTTCTGCTTATGTTCTTTTAGTTTTCGAGACTCGTAAGCAATTACCCTGCCTTCCTGCATCAAGACCCCTCCCAATCCTTCTTTACTAGCATTCGTACACACTACGTAATCCTTGTTAGGATCTGCTATACTCAAAATAGGTGCTGTGGTGAGCAGATGCTTCAATCGCCCAAAACTTTTCTGGCAATTTGGGGTCCAATGAAACAGTTTCCCTTTCTTCTGTAGTGAGGTAATGGGGAATGCCACTTTAGAGAAACCTTCCATGAATCTTCTATAATACCCAGCTAACCCCATGAAAGATCGGACATCTGCTACATCTTTTGGAACCGGCCATTCCATTATAGCTTTTATCTTTTCCGGATCCACTGCAATTCCATCCTTTGTGATTACGTGACCCAAATACTGAATCTCCTCTTTGAAGAAGTCACACTTACTAAATTTAGCATACAGTTGATGTTCCCGAAGGGTCTGTAATACTATTCGAAGGTGTTTATGATGTTCTTCAATAGTGCGTGAATAAATTAAGATATCATCAATAAATATTAGCACGAACTGATCGAAATAAGGATGGAAAATACCATTCATTAAAGACATGAAGGTTGTCGGGGCGTTGGTGAGCCCAAACAGCAATACCACAAATTAATAGTGCCCATACCTGGTTCTAAAGGCTGTTTTTGCGATGTCTTCATCTTTAATTCTGATCTGATGATAGCCTGATCGTAAATCAATCTTAGAGAATACTGTCGCGCCTTTCACTTGGTCGAACAATTCATCTATCCGGGGAAGAGGATACTTGTTTTTAATAGTCAACTTATTCAATTGTCTGTAATCAATACACATCCGGAGGGTGCCGTCTTTTTTCTTGACAAATAATACTGGGGCCCTCCATGGAGACACGCCAGGATGGATGTAATTCTTCTCTAATAATTCTTGCAACTGCATTTTTAATTCTGTCAACTCAGGTACACTCATTCTGTAGGGTGCTCGTGACACTGGTGCAACCCCTGGTACCAACTCTATAGTAAAATCTATATTTCTTCGCGGTGGCAGCCCTGGAATTTCCTCTGGAAACACATCTGTAAATTCTTGTATTACAGGAATATTATTCAAAGCTGCTGACTTATCTTTAGAATTCGCATAACCCACTTGGATGGCGTATACTTGACAGCCTTTTCGTACACATTTTACCAATTGATTTGCAGTTATCGGTCGGACCTGCACCGGTCGCTTAATTCCCTGCATTTCTTTGCTGTTTCCTTATTGATCTTTGTAATAAATAATTTTGGTTTTGCAGTCAACTAATGACCAATGTTTCTCCAGCCAGTCCATACCAATTAGAATGTCATAGGAGCCCAGAGGGAGTATGTTCAGGTCAGCTGTTATTGGCTCGTCTGCTATAGTAAAAGAGCAACCATTGATCTTGGCTGTTACTCGTCGCTTGGCTCCAGTAGCTAATTGCACTAACCATGGGTTTTTAAATTTAACAGATTGTAAATTACAACGTTCCACTACTTTTGGGTTCACATAACTTAGCGTGGCCCCAGGGTCAATCAAAACAGATATGGTAAGGTTTGAAATTTTACCTTCGAACTCGACCATGGTCGGCTGGTATTCCGCCTGTCTATCCCCTAAAGCTGCATTGATTTGGGGTACGCTTCGGCCCACCTCGCCCACGGTTGAGGCTTCATGAATTTGGGATAACTGTTCAGTTCCCTTTCGCTGTAGGCAATTTTTAATGTAGTGAGGTCCCCCACAACCCCAGCACTGCACAGGGGGTCTTGCTGTCCCTTCATTATCCAGTCTGATTTGCTGTTCACTGGCCTTGGACTCGTTTGTAGATCTGAACTTGGGTGTAGTTCTGGCTGCAAATCTGCTATTTGTCCCTTTGCCAATTCCTTTATTTCCATTATTGCGATTCCCTTTGTTGTTGCCAACTGTCTTAAAACTCTTCTTCTCATTCCATTTTCTGCTAGCAGTTTCCCCTTTCTGTTTACCTTGCTGATAGTAGATTCTAGCCTTGCGGATTACTTCATCCATTGATTTTGGATTATCAAATTCAATTCTTTCCCGCATATACGGGGGTAAACTGCTAACGAATCGCTGCACTTTCACTTTTTCCTCCCTTATATATGGTACGTAGCAGAGTAGGGATGTAAAACGGGTGATGAATTCATCCATAATCTGTTGTCCCAATCGTAGATCATGAAATTCTCTGGCTTTTTCATCATAAAAGCGTTCGGTTAGATACCTCTCCTTAAAGAACCTTTGAACGTTGTCCCATGTTATGTTTTGCTCGGTAACCCCTTTTACGATCTTCACCTCCTCCCACCATAAGGTAGCCTTTCCTTGCAACTGAAAGATGGCCAGTCGTGCTTTAAGATTGTGATCGTATTCATAAAGTTGAAAATACTTATTCATATTGATTAACCATGCTTCAGCTGCTTCCTCTTGTTCTCCATCAAAATGTGGTGGCTTAATCTTACGGAATTCCCCTTGTAATTATACCCTTTGTCTTTTAGAAGTTTGCTATTCAAATGCATTATCAGAGCGTTCTTCCTGATCCTCTGATCCCTCGGGGGGCATGTGATGGTTCTGTTCCTCCGACATTCTTTGCTGTTCTGCACTCGGATTAGCGGGTAGTTGATTTTGTCTGTCGGACAAACTTTTCAAAATTCGTTCTTGTTCCATTGTCAATCGAGCGTTATCCTCTCGTAGTCAAGCCATCTCATTCTTCAGCTCCTGCACTGTCTCCAGAATTGCTTGATTTGTGATTCTGGCTTCTTCTCCCAGTTGTACCCACAATTCTGGGTTATTTTCTGGACCGGTTACACCCTGTCCCAACCCAGGTCGTCACGGTGTATTATTTGCCCTCCTCATATCCTTTATTCTCAGAATGTGATCCTGTGTAAGAAAACATTCCAGAGTAATAAAGAAAATGATTATTTGTTAATCTCTTATTGTCTTACCCAGAGGCCACAGTGCTGTATCTGGGCTCTGATACCATATGTCATATACTTCCATAAGTTAACATTACACAATAAAAAAAAAAAATATTTCACCTACACATCTATACAATCTTGTCCACATGCTAATTTATTTATGTGATAACGGATATGTATATTAATGTGATAATCCTGCATATCTATCCTTTCGCGGATAACAGGACGTTGATTGTCCTTGGTTACTTTATATAATACTTGGATATTCGTTTGGCGGCAAGTTGAGGTGTTCTGCTTGCGACACCTGGCGCCTCGATCCACGCCTTCGATCCGCATCACTGATCTTCTGGGCTTGGTAGCTGGAAGCATTAATGCTACAGTTCCGCCATTCTGCTCCTCGGAATTCCCACAGCAATCATCGGCTAGGATTATTTCTAGCAATCGAACGGTGGAGGCTTGAGGTGTCTTGGCGGTGAACTTACATAGGGTTTCCTTTACTCGTTCACGGTCATTTGCATGGTTGTTCCAGCTCCGCAGAATAGCCCTTGCTCCGGCTTGCTACCACACCAGGTTGCCATTAGCGTGGGCGCTCGTGGTGCAAATCTTCCGTATCCTTGAAGGTATTCCAGAGACAGCTTGGTAGGCGATGAGACCCTCTCTGTCTCTCGCCCTGAACCCATCTGCAACCAGGTGATGCGTAACTCCTTCAACCTCGTTACTGTGTTATTTCATTTTCTTTTTACATTGTATTTTTATGAATATGCTAGCTACCCCATTTGATATCTATCGGCGCAGGGTAGCAGACCGATGAGGCCGCGATGCCGAGGACGAATCAGGGATTCAACCATCGATACCCTAATCTGGTAAGCGTTCTACCACTGAGGCTTTTGCTGATTGTTTCAATCTTGGGTTCCGGCTTATTGGTGTTCTTCTTTATCAGGGTCTTGTTGGTTCTACCATAGCCTGGCGCAATGGCTTCACCTTGACAGAACTCCCTTTTTGTTCATTGTTTATCATTGTGCTAGGGTTTAAGCCCAGGTCGCCGGATGTATAGATTGTTTATAGGTTTATATTCGGTTATGGCCTTTACCTGGATTCGCCGAAAGCTCAGGCCTAAGGGATCGAGCTCAACTCGTTTACCTCTATTCCATATTGTAATTTATTGAGATTCTCAGCAAGATGTACTGTAATGATTCGGTATTATGAGCCGCAACTAATGCATCAAGTTTACTGGGTTTATTTCCAAATTGTCGAACAGGTCTTCAATTATTACTGTTCTTATCGCATTGTTTCTATTTGATATGTTTATGTACTATTAGCTTACGGTGTCAGTCCATACGAGCCACCGAATCTTTTCCAATTACCCACTTGTTATTATTTTGTTTTAATGAATTGTTCCTAAGGGTTTCGGCTAACGGCCCTGCATTCCCAAGGTTTACCGCCGTTATGGGGTTACTTGATATGTGTATGTATAAACAAGCTGATAATGGTGAGACTGTTTGTTATTGTTTAATAAACGCATGCTGGATCTTTATTCATGACTCTGTTATGCATATGTGTGGATTTAGGAAACGGCCGATTACGGCCCGGTAATGAATTCCACTTCTTCGTGGTTACCACTGTCCTCGTTATTAGCTGTTGAATGCTCAGGTCGAGCTCCTCAATATTTATTTCTTGCTTTGTTATTTAATAAGTTTATCCGTCGAGCGGACCCTCAGGCTATATAACTCCCTATCTGGGCACCATACTGGAGTGCCACGCTACCAGGCGGTACTCACCTGAGTAAGCGGATAGCCACATAATGCTACAGTCATGATATCCGGCGATTGTCCAAAGTATTTACATTGTGAATTTATTACTGTGCTTGATTTCTTGGCAACATTTACCGAAACTAATTCTTGAGAGGGTTTGTATTGTTCTCGGCCTGGTAATACAGATTTTGTTCTACACTGTGTTGTTCCCTGTAACTTCTACATACAGTAACGTATTTTGTATTGATTCGTTCCCATCTTTTAATACTGGTTTAGATATTGGATATAATACAGTCTCTATTCATAGAATTCTTGTCTGGTACATATAGTTATTTCCAGTATGATTTACATAGCGTAGATATGTATGTTTCTATATGCCTATTTTCATACCTGATTAATGGTGACGGGAACCATTCGGTTCCAGTCCTGCACTTTATAATTACGGTCTCTTTATTTAATACAGTTTGACTTGCTAGAGAGTAATGTACAGGATGATGGTTAAATTCTCATTCCCTGTTCTTTCTTTACTCTATATATGTTTATAAATATAACAACGTCGTTGTTCATTTCCAGTATTGATTTCAGTAACACATAGATTCTAACTTACAGCCTAAAAAGCAATACCTGCAGTAAATATAATCAAATTATATAGCTAATCTTCCAGATTAATGGAAACTGCAAATACTTACACTTACAGTAAATATAATCAAATTCATAAGCATATAGCTAATCTTCCAGGTTAATGGAAACTGCAAATACTTACCTGTGTATCTCAATATTTTATCTTCTGCACCTCTACAGCACGTAGAAGGTGTTTGAATGCTTGATATCCTCCTAGCCACGAGACCAGTTGTCTGAACTGCGTCTCTCCCCCAAGCTTTGCCGGCCACAGCCTCAGCAATAGAAAGCACAAATGTGCCTGTGCTATCTGGTCCTCACCAGACGTAGCACCTTTCCCCCTTGCTCAGTGCCCTTTTCCTTCTTTTTCCCCCGTCTGTTCTCTAACAACCCGGGTCTCTTCCTCTTTTCCCTTTTTCCATGGAAAAGGGAAGACAGTTAGGGTTTCCCCTAGTATGCTGGCAACTGTTTTTCTTTTATCATCCAGCAAGAAGAGAGAATAACTTTTCATATGAATTTATTGTGTACACATAATTATGTACTTCATATTACCCAATTTTAACAATTAATATTTCCATCAATTTAAGAAAATAATAATCTTTGTTTTATATTCAACCATAGGGGTAAATAAGTAATTTAATTATGTAAAATGTTTGGTCATTACATAAATGAATAGAGCATTACATGGGAAAAATTCCATAGGTACTTTAAGGAAAGATATTTAACCAAACAATTCTATGATGAAAAATCAAAGGAGTTTCATGACTTAAGATTGGGACAGCTAACCATGGATGAGTTCATCACTAAATTTACATCCTTACTTTGCTATGTACCTTACGTATGAGAGAAGGCAAAGGTGCAGTGATTTGTTAGTAGTCTTCCTTTGTTTATGAAGGAGCACCTTGAATTCGACAACCTAAAAACTGTGGATGAGGTTATAAGGAAAGCTCGAATATGTTATCAACAAAACTGGCAAAAGGAGATATAGGAAGAAAGTGGACTGATAAAAAGGGGATTAAATTCCCTGTTTCTAGAAAGGGAACCAAATTTGTACTTAATAAAGGACCTCACATGGGACACATTAATGACAATGTTAACAAAAATCATACCAGATTTAGAGTTCCTAATGAATCCAAGACCAATGAACAGTCAGGTCGAACAGAAGTTGAACTTGCAGCAAGACCCCCAATACAATGCTTGGGTTGTGGAGGACCGTACGACATTAAAAAATGTCCCAATCGAAAAGGAACTGATTAGGTCTCTCAAATTCAGGAGGCGTCCACTGTAGGAGAAGTAGCCTGGAGCATTCCTAAAATTAATGCTACCCTTCAAGACCACCAGGTAGAATACTAGCCCACCATGGTGGAACTCAAAGGTAGATTTTTTTACCAAACTATTTCTATTTTAATTGACCTAGGAGCTACTCTAAGTTATGTTAGACCTAATATTGTTGATCAATGTTATTTGCAAGCTATCAAATTCAAGAATCCCAGGTTAGTACAGTTAGCCATAGGGGCAAAAAGAGAAGTATTAACTAAATTTAGAAATTACATGCTGAAAATAGTAGATAAATCCCTAAAGGATTATCTAAACGGGTTGTCCCTGGGATCCTATGATGTCTTATTAGGGATGGACTAGCTAGAGAAACATTGTTCCCTTATAAAATGTAAAACTAAAGCCATCTCCTATATAGATGAGGAAGGAGAAAGGTAGGAAATTCATTGTATTTTAAGGCTACTAAAACTAAGACCGATAACTGCTTCACGGTTGGCAAAATGTATCAGAAAAGGATTTCAAATTTATGATATGCAGGTAGGATTTTCTATCTCGAAGGAAAAGAAAATTCTTTAAAAAATATACCTGTAATACAAATTTTTTTGTATGTATTTCCTGAGTAAACTCCAGGACTCCCTCTAAAAATAGTTATAGACTTCACTATTGAATTGGTACCAGGAGCAGCGCCAGTATCCTAAGCTCTATAACATCTGAGTATCCTAGAGTTGACAGAATTAAAAATTAAACTAGAAGAACTACTGGAAAAGAATTAAATTTGTCCTAACGTGTCACCATGGGTAGCCCTAGTGCCGTTCGTTAAAAATAAACATGGAACTCTATGCATGTGTATGGATTATCTTCAGCCAAACAAGTTGACTATTAAAACTAAAAACCCCTTACCCCGCATGAATGAACTGTTTGACCAAGTGAAGGGAGCGACAGTGTTCTCAAATATTGATCTAAATTCAAGCTACCATCAGATCAGAATAAAGGAAAAAGATATAGCAAAAACAACATTCAAAACTCATTGTGGGTATTACGAGTTTGTGGTCTTACCCTTCGGGCTAACCAACGCTCCCGCAACCTTTATGTGTCTCACGAACAATATATTTCATCAATATTTGGACAAATTTGTTTTAATTTTTATTGATGATATACTGATTTATTCTCGGAGTATAGAAGAACATAAAGAGCATCTCAAAATAGTGTTGCAGAATCTTAGAGAACACAAGTTGTACGCTAATTACAACAAGTGTGATTTCTTTAAGGAGCAGATTCAATATGTAAGCCACATCATTACCAAGGATGGAATTGTTGTGGACCCAGAAAAGATAATGACCATAATGGAGTGTTCTGTACCAAGGGATGTAGTAGATATAAGATCATTTATGGGTCTAGCAGGGTATTACAAGAGATTTGCTGAAGGTTTCTCTAGAGTAGCATACCCCATTAACTCCCTATAAAAGAAGGGAAAAGCTTTCGAGTGGATAACAGAATGCCAGAGAAGCTTTGACCAGCTTAAGTGTTTACTAACCACTACACCTATTTTGAGCATTGTAGATCCAAATAAGGATTATGTAGTCTGCACTGATGGTAGCAAGGAAGGAGTGGGTGGTGTCTTAATGGAAGAAGGAGAAGTGATTTCCTGTGAGTCTAGGAAACTCAACGAGTACAAACAAAAGTATTATGCCTATGATTTAGAGCTGATGGCTATCATTCATGCACTAAAAATGTGGTAGAATTATTTGATGGGAATGAAATTCCTCCTAATGAATGATCATCGTAGCTTAACCAACTACTTTAAATAGCCCACTCTAAATGCCAAACAAGCCAGATGGATCATCTTCTTAAGTGGTTTTGATTTTGAGATCAAACACTTGAATGGTAAGGAGAATCGAGTCACAGATTCTTTGAGTCAAAAGCTACGTTCCATTTATGAAATCTCTTACAGTGAGATATGGACCACCTTCCAAGAATTAATCAAGGAAGCAACTAGACAGGATCCACAATATTAGTCCTTATGGTAGCAAGAAAAAAACTTGAACAACCATAAATAACAGATGGGATACAAGATAAACCATGAAGGATTGCCAATTTACAAAGGAAGATTGTGTGTGCACAACCAAAATAATATTAAAGATTTAATATTAGATGAATATCATACGAGCCCCTATGCAGGCCACCCTAAATACAAAAAGTCAATTACAACACTTGCGAAGGAATACTTCTGCCCTAGCGTGAAGAAGGATGTAGCGAAGCATATAACACGCTGCTTGGAATGACAGCAAATGAAAATAGAACATCAACATTAAGTCGAATTATGGCATCAACTACCAATTCCAGAATGGAAATGGAAAACCATTTTCATCAATTGCATCATAGGATCACCTAGGTCCAAAAAGAAAAACGACTCAATAATGGTGGTAGTGGATAAGCTAAGCAAGTCAACCTACAAGATTATGAAGATCAACAATATACTCATCCAAAACATTTTCCATTTACATTGATTGCAAAAATCTATAGTCTTCGTTCGTGATGTAAAATTTACATAAACATTTTGGAAAGCTTTATTTGAAGGATTGGGCACACACCGAAATTTTAGCACCGCATACCACCCTCAAACAGATGGGCAAATCGAACAGGTAAATGAGGTGTTGAAGGACATGTTGCAAACTTATGTTATGCAACAACCTTCCAAATGGGAAGATTACCTACACTTAGTAGAATTTTCCTACAACAAAGGCTATCACACATCCTTGCAAGTGAGCCCATTTGAAGTTTTGTATGGGCACAAGTGTCAAATCCCTTCTAGTTGGAGAGGACTAGAAGATAGATTATTGTTGGGAACCAAGATGCTAAAATAAATGGAGGAAATGGTCAAGAAGGTTCACTACAGTTTAAAATCCACGCAAGATCGACAAAAGAACTTTGTTGATTGAAAGAGGAGCTTCAGGGAATTCCAAATTGGAGGCCATGTTTATGTGAGGGTGCAGCCAAAGAAAATAACATTACAATGGGGTGGGTGTACCACATTGGCACCTCGACTTTGTGGCCCTTTTCAGGGCTTGGCCCGAGCTAGACCAATGGCCTACCAACTCGCCTTACCCAGCCATATTTTGGTGCACAACGTCTTTCATGTTTCGGTGTTGGAAAGACATGTTTATGATCCTAAACATATAATTAATTGGTAAGACATACAGGTAAATGACTTTACAACCTGGCAAAAATAAAATGTTAATATCCCAAGGAACTAATGAACGTATTTCTTTTATAGGTCGAACCGGAAGGTGAGTTCTTGGTCAAACCTCTAGTTATACTCAATCAAAGAGAAGTAACGTTGCGGAAACGAGTTACCACCCAGGTTAAAGTTTAATGGAAACACATTGGTCTGGAACAGGCCACTTGGGAAGATGAGCAGGTCATGAAGGAATCTTTTCCGGGTCTGTTTGCAATGGGACAACATCGGTACGATAATTTATTTTAGGAGGGGGAGATGTCATGTGGCTAAGATAAATTGTAATTATTTTATTTACTACAATGAAAACAAAAGACTCTATTTTTTATTTTATAGCATTTGAACTATTTATTAAATTTTGTTAACTAACAATGAGAATTTATTGAGAGTGTTAACAAATCTTGTAACTCTCTTTCATATCAAGAAATTGGGGAATAGGTAGTTAACTAGCCCTAACTACCTTTCCTGATTATGAATTCTCCAAGAAAGAAATCAAGATGATAATGAGTAAGTACTTGAGAGAAGAACTTGGAGAGGAAGAAAAAAAAATGTTTCCATGCTAGAGGGACAGACAGAAAGGAGAGCTAAGTTCAGTGATGACCAGATAGCTTGGATTTGGTGATTGTTAAGTCTTGTAAGAGACATTATTCTTGTGAGGAAAAGCTTGGGGAGAGATTTGGCCTGAAGGCAAGTCTCATGGTTGGGAGGATAAATCGGTGAAGTACAAATAGACTTTCACAATTCATTGATTTAAGTTTGTTTACAAGTAGGTACTAAGTCCTTTGTTTCTTAAGCATTAAACTGTGTACATAAAAACTCTTGCATTAGAGTAAGTAGTTTAAGGATGAAACTGTAGTAAATAAAGAAAGGCAACAATAAAAGAGAACTAGATGAATTCATGTTGTTTATAGAAGAAAGGCTGTAAAGATGTTTAATTAGAATGCAATAGTATTATGGTAATTATGAACTAAAAATACATTGTTATGTATTCTTACAGTAGGGAGAGACTTTCTATGGTACCAAAAATATAACGAGATTTGTGACTACGAATACAGAATACGATACAATCACTACTAAATACCTAATGAGTGAAAGAACAAATTTTCCTAATGAATCAACATACACCGTTAAGGATCTTTAAATGATTTAGCTATATAAATGAGACATTTATAGTCGGAATATCGAAACAAATTTAGAAATCAAATAGCTTTGATGGTAATACGTACATGTATACAGACATATATGCTCATTAAAATTTAAGCGGCTAACTATTTTAGAAAACCTCGTGGCTGGGTCGAGAGTTGAAACAACTTTCTAAGCACAACCAAATTTACAACCGAAATTTCATATCTAATATATGTATATGTATATGTATATGTATATATATATATAGTAATGTGTGTGTGTGTGTGTGTCTATATATATATATAGATATATATACATATATATCCCTTCTGGTAGAGTGGTTACAAGGCTAGAGATTGCTATAAAATATCAACGAGATGAAGCAGTCGGGCAGGGTTTTCCCAACGGGATTTTCCCTCTAAGCCCAATCGATATGCAAAACGATAGTAGCTCCATTGAATAACAACAAAATCCCTCTTCGTGGGTTAAGACCCCGATAAGCATTAATGCTTTGAAATAGTCATTATAGACAAGCCTAGTGCCAATATAAAAGAAATTCAAGAGCATCTACCTAGCTAGCTAAAGGGTAAATAGCTATAAATCGAACCGAAATGAATGAAACCCTCTAGGATAAAACCCCTATCCAGGAATTTATAAACAAAGTACTCGTAAACGCAAATAGAAAAAGTATGAAATAGAGATTAACATCAACTTTAGAAATGAACCCTGAGCATCCAAACCATAGCAATTTACAGAACAAATATGCAGAGCAAGATTAATTACATAAAGTGTTCAAAGTTAAATACATTGGTGTATCTATCAAATGGAGGAAAACCATCTTTAATCAAAAGTTATAGTAATAACCTACATCAAAGGAAAACTACCATCAGAGCTTGACTTCACAAATTACATCTGAAACTTAGCAGCGAAATACGCTTGAAACATCTATCTTAACTTATGACAAAACAAACATAACCCTCTCTGGTTAACAGTGCCCAGAGGAGCTTGACCTCTTCTAAACCCTTAGAATTGAAAAGGGGCAAATACATACTCGAAACCCTTCTGTATAATATGTCATAGCACCGTGGCAAAGCAATGGAGGTTGTGCTCTGCTTCATAGCCTAAAGCACTAGTGAGCCTCCAAAGTCTCCTGCAACCAAACCCATAACAACGCTGACATTAGAAACTGTAAGAAAAGATGCATTCTTCTATAGAAAAAAATCTTACCAGATAGTAGGGTTTGGTCACCTGTGAGAGATGTGTGACACACTATGTTCCCCGCTGAAATCAAACCAGGAATGTCGCTCCACAATTGGAAAGTAATCAAACAAGAATGCAGTAAGGATTCTTAGATTAAGTCTGACCGCCTAAGGCCAACACCAGAAATTCACGCACCAATAACTCAATAAGTGAATTCAAAACTCACACCAAAGATAACCCAAGCTACCAAGAAGAGTTTCCACCACCGGATGGGATCGAGAGAGCAGAACCCTTGATCTAGTGAATATGTCGAGGATGAATGACCACCTTGCAGGTGGATGATAGACATTCTGAGAGCTTCTCCCACCAAAGCTCGGGGTACCAAGCATTAAATTAGAATAAATGTAAACATCTATTAGAGCTATAGTATTAATATATATATCACAAGGTTAATCCAATATCAAATATTGTGACACTCTGGGAACTCAACCATTAGTATTAAGGTTATGATATTGTTGATCATTCGTAAGTTTATGGTATTGGTAATCATTAGTAGCATTTAGAAAAAAAAATGCATTTGATATTTATTCAACGTTTAGAATGAATGCCATGGTTTTATATATATATATATATATACAAAAAGTGGAAAGAATGTAAGATTATTGGATTCAAAATGACATAGAATATTACTATAACATAATATAGTTAAAGTAAAAAAAAAAAAAGTAGATATATGACAAAGCCCCAAAAATTTAAATTGATTTTTTTAATAAAATACTTTTCTTCTTAATATTAAATTGAATTTTTTTTCAAAACTAATTTTGCATTCTATTTACTTTTTTTTAATTAGTCAATATTTTCTATAATAGTAAACTTTTTAGTTATAATGTTATTAATTAATTTAAATTTATAGATTACGACTATATATTCAATTAATGATTGCTAGGACATTGCAATCTTCTAAAAACCGGAACTTTTGCAAATTAAACCACATAAATATGGCAAAAAAACAATTTATATGGAATAAATTAAAAATTTAGTTTAAAAAAATTTATAATTAATAATTTTAATAAATAAATACT
>APFE031728623.1:42314-108438 GCA_000404065.3 Pinus taeda | reverse complement strand
AGGTCAGGGAATTGGTTGACCTGAGGGAGCCTGAAAATTGGGAGGAAGGAATCCCAAATGCCTAATATGTCTGTCCCATATACATGTTTGGCCTTAAGCTCATTCAGTAGGTGGAGGTGGAACTTGCTGTTTGATGAGGAGTCCTCTGAGATTTGGTAATCCAAGTCTGCCAAATCCTGCCACTCCAGCTCCCTCTGAGGGGCATTCAAAGGGGCAACATTGAGGGCCACAGGTGCAACTGGAGTCTCCATGATTACTTAGATTTTGTTCTGTATATGGACTGCTTGTTTCTTAGACTGGGCAATAGAAAAAGAGCACTGCCTGAGTGAAGAGGTGAATTGAGAAATGAAGGGTAACACGGCAAGTTTGCAACAATTGAAATACTATTTCAGTCACTTGAGAAGGCAAATCTTTGTTTTTAACAAACCTTCCTCAATAATTGAATGTAGGTTCCGGCTTTCTGTTCATGACTGCGCGAACGAAAATGCAGGTTTTCAATAAAAGTTTGGTCGTAACAAGCTCGGCTAATGAATTTCGACCGCTAAATATCTAAGTGGGAACTGGGTGCAGGGAATTCTCCGGTGAATTATATGTTTTCAGTGCTTTTAAGTGAGTTTTCAATTATTGCAGACAAAAACCAGGCTTTAGAGAAGACTTGCAGGGAGAAATACCTGGTAGATCGATGGGCCGGGTCACCAATGCAAGTGGGTAGGCGCGCCAAAGGTCGTCTGGTCGATTTGAGCAGGTTGGTGCAATTTGGTCGTAAAATGCATGGAGAGGGCGCAAGAATAGTTTTTTGCAAAAGTGCAAAAAGAACGCAAAAATTGACAAAATATGGCTTTTTTGGGACATTCGCGCCTTTTTGGATGACGTCAGCATGACGTCACCAGGTGGGTCAGGGTCGAATGACGTCAGCATGACGTCATCAGGTGACGTGGTGGCCTATGACTAGTCCACGGGGGTGGTGAGGTGGCAGACAGGTGGAGCAATGGCGGACGGAGGTTGCGGACGCAGCGCTGACGCAGGCAATGACGCGGCAGTGACGTTGGAAGGCAGTTTTTGGTGGAAAACCGGAAACCACGGTGGTATGATATCGGACCGCTTATGCTACGGAAAGGAATCTGTCAGAGGGGGCTCTGATGCGATTTGGGGGCGACGCGTGGACCCGGCCTGACGTCAGCGTCTGACAGATATCGGACGATATCCTTCGGTCGTCGGGGCCGGTCCGATATCCACGTCAACCATCGGATGAAAAGGGCTTGATCGGACAGTCGACGGGCCATTGACTTGCACGGATGATATGGCGTCAGGCGGGTATTTAAATATTGTTTTCCTTGGGATTTGCGCCCGGCGGGACCCTTCGAAATATTAATAAATTTCATGGTTTGTAATGTATTTCTTTGTCAAATCATGTATAGTCGAAAACTTTAGGAAAAGGCGGAAGCTATGGTTTTTCAATTTTTTTTTGCAAAATCGTTCACGGCATTTAAAACTTAGGCTAAGTGGATTTTCATAAAATTTTTGCATAAACGCGCAAACGGGTCCTAGACTTAGGATAAGGCGGATAAAGTGAGTTTTTGCATATTTTTGCTTTTTTGAGTGGGTCTAAGGGTAAAAGGGTTTTTTCAAGGTTGCTTAGGCAAAGTGAAGGGTGGGCTAAATAAATGAGTTTCTGAGGGGTGAAGAGAGGTTAGGCTTGGGTTCTCAGACTGACCAGATGTCAATTTGATTCCCTGGTAGTGAATCATATGGCTATAATGCCAAGGAGGGGATATTTATAGAATTCTTAGGGTTTATACACCATGGTGTTATAATAGTAGGGAAGGGTGACATAGGGAGTTAGATAATAATGTTAGAGGTTAATATGGAGGGAGAAGGTGAATGAGGAGTGGTATTACTAAGTTTTCTTGAAAACAACTTAGTTTAGGGAGTATATCAAAATGAAAAGAACTTTGCACAAGAAATGTGGCTTTTAAAGGCAGCAAGGACCAACATGAAAACCTTGAATTCTTTCATAACCACAACTGGTGAAGGGATGTTAGTAATGAGTGATAAATAAAGGGAAAAGGGAAGTTAGACATGCTCCCTTGTGTTGCTTTCCTTGTATTGACCAGCATGATGCAGTTTTGAAAAAAACACCACTTCTGCAACCCCATCTACTTACCCATCTACTTGCCTAGCATTTTTTCGTTTCTTCTTGGAGGGTGCAGTTAGACTTGCAAACCGTTATGTGCCTTTTCTTTACCACTGGCTTTTTCCTTTGATTTCCTATCTAGCACTACCCTTATTTCTTCCAAGGCCCCAGATTAAGCAGTTGGGAACCTTAGCTTCTCTGCCTAACTACTGATCTACCAAGATTGAACAGTTTGGACAGATTTCTTCCTCTATTCTACAACAGAAAATTGAAACATGGCATGATCCAAATTAGACTGTTGAACCATCCATCAAAATTTAATAGATATGAAGGCATGTAGACACCTTGCCTTTTCTTGAAAATATGGGATCTTTGTACCAGCAAAGCAGATCATATTTGGCATTTGAATTTGCCAATCATGAAATATGAAACCTATTGGTATAGGTATCCAACAAGCCCTAAACGACGTTTCTAGAGAAACACGAGAGAGCTAAAACATCCCAAACTAGCTTGCCTCTTTCTTTCTAGCCTCCTCTTTGAGATCTTTGAAATGATTTATTATGACAGTGAAACAGATATCACATGCCAAAGTTATGACCATGGGAACTTGATGTACCAACTTACCCAAACGGGGCCCACAGTTTTCGCGATTCATTTCCTAGAGTTAGATTTTTGGTTGTTTAGGGTTTCCCATTGTTTCTCAATAATAAATAGGCCTTTGAGCCTCATTGTAACACAATTCAAAGGCATGTAGCCACCACGTCTCTCCACAGAGATGAGCTACCATCGCCCGAGCTATCTTATTTCTATTATGTTTGTAAGCATAGTTAAATATTTTTCTATTAGTGAAATGAAGTGTCTTTCTACCGCATCTCTATGTTTATCATTATATCTGTAATTTGTTGTGTTACTATTTAAGCTTTGATACGCATAGTTCTCCGAGTTGAAGAATCACCTCTGTTCTGCACCAGTGCGCACATTACCAAACCCACAACAACCATTTGAGATTAACACAAATGCCTCTGACTATGCTATTGGGGCAGTTCTTACTCAACATGGGCATCCAGTGGCTTACCACAGTGAGACACATGTAGACACAGTCTGAAAGTACCCCACTTATGACAAAGAAACGTATTCCATTGTGCAATTCTGTCATCAATGGAAGCATTACATGTTGGCGAAGGAAATGGTCATCCACATAGACCACTGGCCTTTACAGTTCATATAGACATAAGGGAAGTTTCAGAACGATCGCCATCAAAAATGGTCCACCAATCTACAAAAATTCCATTTCAACATTAAGTATAAGAAGGGAAGCACCAATAATGTTGTTGATTTCCTCAGTGGACCAGTGGTCATGGCATTGATCACTGTGCTCGACTCAAGTGGGCATGAGACATTGGGGTGGCCACATGTTTACAAGAGCGATGCAGGGAAGAAAGTTCCAAATTTTCACCTTCAGGATGCACTGTAATTCCACTTGGGGCACATGTGTTCCTTCAAGTGAGCATGCAGAGATGATTTGGGAAGCGCAATACAGTGAGTTCAGTGGACATTTCAAAGTAGAGAAAATAGTGGCGGTATTGCAGAAGTATTTTTATTGGTCGAAACTTCGTCAAAATGTTAGGAAGCACCTTAGCTCTTGCACCCCTTGTGTCATTGCCAAACCAACCATCAAGAAGAAACACTTGTATAGTCCTATACCTACTCCTAGTCATCCTTGGGAATCTGTCTCCATGGTTATATGTTGGGCCTTCCTTCTAGTAAGCATGGCAGTGATTGTGTTTTCATGGTCGTTGAAAAATTCTCTAAGATGGCCATCATGGCAGCCTGCGAGAAGAGTGTCTCAGTAGAGCCGACTACTAAGCTCTTCTTTGAGCGAGTGTGGGTACACTTTGGGATCCCACATTCCATTATCTCAGATGGGGATATTAGATTCCCGAGTGCATTTTGGTCTAGACTTTGGTTGATGCTGGATATAAAACTCATTAAGTCCACGACTTTCCATCCCCAAACTAATGGCCAAACAGAGGTTGTCAATAGGATGATCGTACTCATTATGCGCATGTACAACTCAAAGCATCCATGCACATGGGATGAAAGTCTCCACTATGTCCAACACAGTTACAACAGAGCTCTCCATAGCTCAATAGGCCACAGCCCCTTTCAGGTTGGTCTGGGATTTCAGCCATTATGCCCCATTGGTGTGGCTATACCATTTACAACCACTCAGGTAGATTCAGCTCACGTGTAGTCTGAAGCTGAAAGGGTAAACAGCTTCATTGAACACATTCAACACATCCACCAATAGATCAATGATATATTGGACAGAGCCAATGGTAGATAGAAGTAGCGCCATGATCAACATTGAGTGCCACACAATTTTCAGGTCGGCGACAAGGTTTGGCTTCACTTGCTGAAAGAGCACCTTGATGGGCCCCACCACAAGCTTTGTCCACTCCAATATGGACCATACACGATCGCCAAGGTCGTCGATGACAATGCCTTCGAACTCAGCATCCCACCATTCCTTGGTCTGCACCTAGTGTTCAATGTATATCACCTTCGGCCATACCTTCCACCATTGTTGGACACATCTGACATTCCAGAACATCTCACACCAACAAAGCTAAACCAAGACTGCATCAAATATACCACCACTAATATTATCATGGACACACAAAGCAATAACACTCACTAGTAGAAGATCCTACTATATCAGGTTGTCAAAGCTGGCTAACTCCTTCACTAAGACAAGTGGCTCACCAGGGACCAAGTTCAAAAGAAGTTTCCCCATCTAATGGAGGCACTCAACACAATGGGGACCATTGCTTCCTAAAGGGGGAGGAATGATCTAGGTGGATATTGGTGGCCACCCGCATATTCCACATGGACCCCAACACTGTCTCTTTCAATTTTTCGGTTTCCTTAATTGTAGCACAATTTACTTTTTTTGGCATTTTTTTGGGTCCTAAACATCCAGAGCCATTTTGAGGCCCTAAATGACGTTTCTAGGGAAATCAGAGAGACAAAAAATGTCCCAAATTGGTTTTCCTATTTTTTTTGGCCTCCTCCTTGAAATCTTTGAAATGAGTTATTATGATAGCGAAACAGAGATCGCATGCCAAAGTTACAACCCCGGGAAGTTGATGTACCAACTTACCCAAATAGCGCCCACAGTTTTGGCGCTTCATCTCATAGGGTTAGGTTTTTGGATGTTTAGGGTTTCCCATTGTTTGTAATTAATAAATAGGCCTTTGAGCCGCATTTTAACATAGTTCAGAGGGATGTAGCCACCACATATCTCCTCAGAGATGAGCTACCATCACCCAAGATATCTTATTTCCATTCTGTTTGTAAGCATAGTTCAACATTTCTCTATTAATGAAATGAAGTGTTCTTCCACAGCATCTCTGTGTTTTATGATTATATCTGTAATTTTTTGTGTTGCTATTTAAGCTCTGATACACATAGTTATCCAAGTTGAAGGATCACCTCTATTCTACACCAGTGCTCACATTACCAGATCCGCAACAACCATTTGAGATTGAGACAGATGCCTCCGACTATGCTGTTGGGGAAGTTCTTACTCAACATGGGCATTTAGTGGCTAGTGGCTTACCATAGTGAGACACTTGCAGACATAGTACGAAAGTACCCCAATTACGACAAAGAAATGTATTCCATTGTGCAGGGATATCATTAATGGAAGCATTACATTCTGGGGAAGGAAACGGTCATCCACATAGACCACTGACCTCTAAAGCTCATATAGGCACAAGGGAAGTTGCAGAGTGATCACCATCAGAAATGGTGCACCCATATGCAACAATTCCATTTGAAAATTAAGTATAAGAATGGAAACACCAATAATGTCATTGATTGCCTCAGTAGACCACTGGTCATGGCACTGATCACTATGCTTGACTCTTGTGGGCACGAGACATCAGGGTGGCCGCATGTTTACAAGAGCGATCAAGAATTCGACAACATATACCAGACACTCTTGGAAGGGAATAAATTTCCAAATTTTCACCTTCAAGATGCACTTTTATGCCACATGGGACACATATGTGTTCCTTCAAGTGAGCGTGCTGAGATGTTTTGGGAGGTGCACTATGGTTGGGTCGCTAAACATTTTGGAATAGAGAAAATAGTGGCGCTATTGGAGAAGTATTTTTATTGGTCGAAAATTCTTCAAGATGTTGGGAAGCACATTAGATCCTAGACCACGTGCGCCATTGCCAAATCAACCATCAAGAAGCAAGGCCTGTATACTCCTCTATCTACTCCTAGTCAGCCTGGGGAATCTGTCTCCATGTTCTATATGTTGGGCCTTCCTTCTACTAAGGACGTCAACAATTGCATTTGCGTGGTCATGAACATGTTCTCTAAGATGGCCATCATGGCGGCCTTCAAGTAGAATTTCTCAGCAGATTCCACTACTAAGCTCTTCTTTGAGCGAGTGTGGGTACAATTTGGGATCCCACAGTCCATTATCTCATATCGGGACAACAAATTCCTGATTGCATTTTGGTCCAGTCTCTGCTCAATGTTGGATACAAAACGCACGAAGTCCATGGCTTTCCATCCCCAAACAAATGGCCAAACAGAGGTTGTCAATAGGATGGTCGTACACATTCTGCGCATGTACAACTCGAAACATCCACACACATGGGATGAAAGTCTCCCCTATGACCAACATAGGTAGAACAGAGATCTCCACAACTCAACAGGCCAGAAACCCTTTCAGGTTGGGTTGGGATTTAGCCATTATTCCCCATTGTTGTGGCCATACCATTTACAACCACTGAGGTAGATTCGTCTCATGTGCAGGCCAAAGCTAAAAGGGATAACAACTTCATTGAGCGCATTCAACACATCTACCAATAGGTTCATGATATATTGGACAGATCCAATGCTAAGTACAAGCATCTCTATGATCAACATCGACTGTTGCACAAGTTCCAGGTGGGCGAGAAAGTTTGGCTTCACTTGGAGAAAGAGCACCTTTTCGGGCCCCACTGCAGCCTTTGCCTGCTCCGATATGAGCCATACACCATCACCAAATCCGTCAGTGATAATGCCTCTGAACTTAGCATCCCATCGTTCCTTGGTCTACACCAAGTGTTCAATGTAGATCGCCTTCGGCCATACTTCCCACCATTGTTGGACACATCTGACATTGCAAAACAGCTCACACCAACAGAGATAAACCCAGACTACATGGAATAGGCCACCATTGATCGGATCATGGACACATAGATCAAGAGCACTTGCCAGTAGAAAATCCAACTATATCGGGTTGTCAAAGCTGGCCAACTCCTTCAGCAAGGCAAGTGGCTCACTAGGGACCAAGTTCATCAAAAGTTTCCCCACCTCATGGAGGCACTCAACGCAATGGGGACCACAGCTTCCTAAGTGGGGAGCAATGATCCACATGGATATTGGTGGCCACCCACATATTCAATTTGGACCCCCAACGCTGTCTCTTTCAGTTTTTTGGTTTCCTTAATTGCAACAAAGTTTACTATTTTTGGCAGTTTTTCGGGTCGTGAACTTCTGGAACCATTTTAAAGCACTATAGGACATTTCTAGGGAAACCAGAGAGACTGATAACATTCCAAACTGGGTTGGTTATTTATATTTGGTATTCTATTCAAGATATTCAAAACGAGGTATTATAATAGCCAAACAGAGATCGTATGCCAAAGCTATGACACCGGGAAATTGATGTACCAACCTACCCAAATGGGGCCCACAGTTTGGTGCTTCATCTCATAGGGTTAGCTTTTTGGATTTTTAGGGTTTCCCATTGTCCTTCAATAATAAATAGACCTTTGATCCTCATTGTAACATAGTTCAAAGGCATGTAGCCGCCACATCTCTCCTCATAGATGAGCTACCATTGCCCGAGCTATCTTATTTATATTCTTTTTGTAAGCATAGTTCAATATTTTTCTATTAATGAAATGAAGTGTTTTTCTGCTGCATCTTTATGTTGATGATTATATCTGTAATTTTTTGCATTCTTGTTTAAGCTCTAATACACATCATTCTCTGAGTTGAAGAATCGATTACTTTTTTCACCTGTGCTCACATTACCAAACCCGCAACAACCATTTGAGATTGAGACAAATGTCTTTGACTATGCTATTGGGGAAGTACTTACTCAACATGGGCATCCAATGGCTTATCACAGTGAGATACTTGCAGACGCAATCCGAAAGTACCCCACTTACATCAAAGAAATGTATTCCATTGTGCAGGCATGCTGCCAATGGAAGCATTACATTCTGGGGAAGAAAACGGTCATCCACACAGACCACCAACCTCTATAGTTCAAAAAGACACACGGGAAGTTGCAGAGTGATCGCCATCAGAAATTGTCCACCTATCTGCAACAGTTCCATTTTAATATTAAGTATAAGAAGGGCAGCATCAATAATGTCGTTGATTACCTCAGCAGACCACCGATCATGGTGTTGATCACTGTGCTTGACCTCCATGAGTAAGAGACATCATGATGGCCGCATGTTTACAAGAGAAATCCAGAATTCGACAACATATACCAGAGACTCCAAGAAGGGAAGAAAGTTCCAAATTTTCACCTTTAGTATGCATGGTTATGCCACTTGGGACACTCATGTGTTCCTTTAAGTGAGAGTGTCAAGATGATTTGGGAGGCGCACTACAGTCAGGTCGTTGGGCATTTTAGACTAGAAATAGTGGTGGTATTGCCGAAGTATTTTTGTTGGCTGAAACTTCATCAAGATGTTGGGAAACACATTAGATCCTACACTGCCTTCACCATTGCCAAACCAACCATCAAGAAGCGAGGCCTATATACTCCTCTAACTACTCTTAGTCAGCCTTGGGAATTTGTCTCCATGCATTATATCTCAGGCCTTCATTCTACTAAGCATGACAATGATTGTGTTTCCGTGGTCGTTGACAAATTCTCTAAGATGACCATCATTGCGGCCTGCAAGAAGATTGTATCAACAGAGACCACTACTAAGCTCTTCTTTGAGCGAGTGTGGGTACACTTTGGGTTCCCAAATTCGATTATCTCATGTCATGACAACAAATTCCTGAGTGCATTTTGGTCCTGTCCCTAGTCGATGATGGATAAAAAACTCACTATGTCCACAGCTTTCCAGCCCCAAACTGATGGCCAAACAGAGGTTGTCAAGAGGATGGTTGTACACATTATGCGCATGTACAACTCGAAGCATCCACTCACATGGGATGAAATTCTCCCCTATGTCCAACATAGCTACAACAGAGCTCTCCACAGTGCAATAGGCCACAACCCCTTTCAGGTTGGGCTAGGATTTCACCAATTATTCCCCATTGATGTTGCCATACCATTTGCAGCTACTCAGGTAGATTCGGTTCATGTGTAGTCAGAAGCTGAAAGGGATAACAACTTCATTGAGCACATTCAATACATCTGCTAACAGGTCCATGACATACTGGATAGATCCAATGCTAAGTACAATAGTGCCGTGATCAACATCAAGTGCCACATAAGTTCCAGGTGGGAGACAAAGTTTGGCATTAGTTGCAGAAACAACGCCTTGTTGGGCCCCACTGCAAGCTTCACCCACTTCGATATGGGCCATACACCATCACGAAGGTCGGCGGTGACAATGCCTTCGAACTCATCGTCCCATCGTTCCTTGGTCTGCACCCCGTATTTAATGTAGATCACCTTTGACCATACTTCCCACCATTGGTTGACACATTTGACATTGCAGAACATCGCACACCAACATAGCTAAACCTAGACTGGATGGAAGATGACACCACTGGTTGGATCATTGACACATAGATCAAGTGCACTCGCTAATATAAGATCCAACTATATTGGGTTGTCAAAGCTACCCAACTCCTTCACCAAGTCAAGTGGCTCACTAGGGACCAAGTTCAACAGAAGTTTCCCCATCTCATGGAGGCATTCAACAAAATGGGGACCATTGCTTCCGAAGGGGGGATGAATGATCCAGGTGGATATTGGTGGCCACCTGCATATTCCACTTGGATCCCCACCACTATCTCTTTTAGTTTTTCAGTTTCCTTAATTGCAGCACAGTATACTATTTTTGGCATTTTTTGTGTCCTGAACTTACAGATTCGTTTTGAGGCCCTAAACGAAGTTTCTATGGAAAACAAAGAGACCAAAATTGTCCCAAACTAGCATGTTTGCTTCTTTACGACCTCCTCTTCGAGATCTTCGAAATGAGTTATTATGATAGCCAAACGGAGATTGCATGCCAAAGTTACAACCTCGGGAAGTTGATGTACCAACTTACCCAAACAGGGCCCACAACTTTGGCACTTCATCTCCTAGGGTTAGGTTTTTGATGTCTAAGGTTTCTCAATGTTTCTCAATAATAAATAGGAATTTGAACCTCATTCTAACACAGTTCAGAGGCATGAAGCCGCCACATCTCTCCTTAGAGATGAGCCACCATCGCTCGAGCTATCTTATTTCCATTATGTTAGTAAGAATATTTCAATATGTTTCTATTAATGAAATGAAATGTTTTTCTGCCGCATCACTGATTTTATGATAGTATTTATAATTTGTTGCGTTCTTGTTTAAGCTCTAATACACATAGTTCTCTGAGTTGAAGAATCACCTCTATTCTACACCAGTGCTCACATTACCAGACCCGAAACAACCATTTGAGATTGAGACAGATGCCTTCAACTATGCTATTGGTGTAGTTCTTACTCAACATGGGCATCCAGTGGCTTACCACAATGAGACACCTGTAGCCACAGTGCAAAAGTACCCCACTTATGAAAAATAAATGTATTCCATTGTGAAGGTCTGCCGTTAACAGAAGCATTACATTCTAGGGAAGGAAATGGTCATCCACACAGACCACCAACCTCTACAGTTCATATAAACAAAAGGGAAGTTGGAAAACAATCGCCATCAGAAATGGTCCACCTATCTACAATAGTTCCATTGGAACATTAAGTATAAGAAGGGAAATTCCAATAATGTCATTGATTGCCTTAGCAAACCACCGGTCATGGCATTGATCATTGTGCTCGACTCCTATGGGCATGAGACATCGGGGTGGCCGCATGTTTATAATAGTAATCCATAATTTAGAAACATGTACCAGACACTCTTGGAAGGGAAGAAAGTTCCAAATTTTCACCTTCAAGATGCATTGTTATGCCACTTGGGACACATATGTGTTCCTTCAAGTGAGTGTGCCGAGATGATTTGGGAAGCGCACTACAATCAGGTTGCTAGACATTTCCGAGTAGAGAAAACAGTGGCAGTATTGCAGAAGTAATTTAATTGGCCGAAACTCCATCAAGATGTTGGGAAGCACATTAGATCCTGCACCACCTCCACCATTGCCAAACCAAACATCAAGAAGCAAGGCCTGCATACTCCTGTACCGACTACTAGTCCTCCTTGGGAATCTGTCTCGATGGACTATATGTTGGGCCTTCCTTCTACTAAGCACGACAGCGGTTGTGTTTTCGTGATCGTTGACAGATTCTCTAAGATGGTCATCGTGGTGGTCTGCAAGAAGAGTGTCTCAGTAGAGGCCACTGCCAAGCTCTTCTTTGAGCGAGTGTGGGTACACATTGGGATCCCACAGTCCATTATCTTAGATCGGGATAGGAGATTCCTGAGTGCATTTTATTCCAGTCTTTGGTCGATGCTAGATACAAAACTCACTAAGTCCATAGCTTTCCATCCCCAAACTGATGGCCACATAGATGTTGTCAATAGGATGGTCGTACATATTCTGCACATGTACAACTCGAAGCGTCCACGCACATGGGATGAAAGTCTCCCCTATGTCCAACACAGCTACAATATATGTCTCCACAGATCAACAAGTCATAGTCCCTTTCACGTTGGTCTAGGATTTCAGCCATTATGCCCCATTGATGTGGCCATATCATTTACAACCATTGAGGTAGATTTGGTTCACATGCAGTATGAAGCTAAAAGGGAAAACAACTTCATTGAGTGCATTCAACACATCTGCCAACAGGTGCATGATATATCGGATAGATCCAATGCTAAGTACAAGCAATGCCAAGATCAACATCGAGTGCCACACAAGTTTCAGGTGGGTGACAAAGTTTCGCTTGACTTGGAGAAAGAGAACCTTGTTAGGCCCCACCGCAAGCTTTGCCCACACACATCCTCATACACATTTTATGGAATTGTGGTCATACACATTCGGCGCATGTATAACTCAAAACATCCACGCACATGGGATGAAAGTCTCTCCTATGTCCAACACAACTACAATAGAGCTCTCCACAACTCAACAGGCCACAACCCCTTTCAGATTGGGTTGGGATTTCAGCCATTATTCCCCATTGATGTGGCCATACCATTTATAGCCACTGAGGTAGATGTGGAGTAATGAAGAAGGTATGTTTTTGTTGATTATTTTTCCATCCTTCCTTTAGAGCTCGTAACATCTTTGTATCAGGAACTAGGTAGATAATGAGAAGTCGTGACAAAATCTGTAAGATTAATGTGCAAAACAAAAATACTAATAAGTGCCATTTTTTATGTAGAAAAACAGAAAAATGAAAGACTGCCATTCCGGAGAAAAAGACAGGGCCAAGTTAACTGCTATCCCTTTAGCGGGGAACCACATGCAAACAAGGTGATCCAAATTAAAGCATATCATCCAGGGAAAGGAAATGGAGATCTCGAATCGATGCAAGAAAGCAAATGGATAACTGAGAGTTAACGGTTTGGCAAATCCCTTAGGATCGTTTGATCCTAAGGGATCGATGATTCAACTATTTTTTCATTCTAGACATCTCCGCCTTAGCTGTGATAAAAAGGGGCAGCACCGTTAGCCCAAAGGGAGGACTGTCATTTTTTATGTAACTTTTCTTGAATTTAAGACTTTGATGATCGACTCTCATTGAGAAGCGATCCATTGTAATTCTATTTTAACGCATTAATAAAAACCTGGTTGTTGTTTCATCTTTGATCCTGGAATAATCTCAAGCAGTGTATCCCTGTAGGCTAAGGGCCCGACCCTGGTGGAACACTTGCTCCTGTACTGTTACCTTTGGTTTATGTATGGTTTACTTATCAGCTTTGTCTGGTAATATAATATGTTTTGCTATTTTACATCATAGCTCTGTTATGTGTGATTTGTGTTAGATTGAGTAATATCATTTTCTGAGACAGAAACATCATATTGACTCTAAAATGCATTGTTGCTCCTTTAATTGTTAATAAGATATTGCTAGTCTTTACAGAATATTATTTCTGTTCAAGTCCAGAGTACTTGTTCTGTGACATTCATATCACTGTATTCATCTATGGTTTACATTTGATTGCGATTGCAATTCAATTGATATTGTTGTTCCATTACGAATTACAATTGTTATTCTTGATAACTAAGATTGGTATTGGTGGTATCAAGATCATATTACTACTTTTCTTAAAGCGTGTTGTGTGCATAATTGATATTGGTTTATCATGCACTTATATTTCACTGAGAGTGTTGTTCTATATTTCATTGCTAATCGGTTATTGTTCTATTTCCGTGTGATGTTCGATTTATCCTTAGAATAAAGATTGCTATCTGATTCCTGTAGGGTACGATTGCTGCATTTATTTATGATGATTAAGGGGTTGATTGTTGTTACATTTCTAGGTGTTGTTATATTTTCTAGCTGTTGTTCCATTTCCTAGTTACTGTTACATTACTTAGTTTCTATTCTATTTCTTTATTATTTGCGTTATCATTGCTTTGGTGTGCAGAACGATCTAAGACTGTAGTGGGCATTAGCATTTGCTGTCTAGCTCCCTAATTGACGATTTGTTCTTTGATTGTCTCTAGATACATCAGTTTACAGAGGGATGAGTTACTATTATTGGACCCTAGGGTGATAAATTGCCTAGTTCCTTGAATGCATGATTTCAGCTTTAAGATGCTTTACTGTAATTAGACCTTGTTTTGAGCATTTGTTTACTCTTGTATTTTGAGCACTATACTACTAGCATTACTCTGGCAAATGATAGCCTCAAAGTGAGACACTCTTTGAAATAAAAAAACGTTCCTGGATTGACAAACTCATGTGAGGTAATTAGAGGTGAGAGAGACCCTTTTTATGACTCGACATTTTGGCACTGTTGCCAGGGAAAGAGTGTAGCCATTTGTCTCTTTTCAGAGTAGTGTAAGAACCTACTAGGGAAGAATTGGGTTTTAAAAATGGAAGGTAACAATCTACCTATGGAGTATGTAATAGCCCTACTCCCCTACCCGCTTTCCTGCAGATTTGTTGCTATTTTGTCTGGGTAGAACTTAGCAGCTGATTTGTGTGCATGACTAAGCAGAAAAAGCTAGAAATGAATCCTAAACTTCTACCCAAGCCTGACAAAGCTAAGGGGCAGGTGACCCTTGGTTGATCGACCTTTATAGATGAAATCATTAAGAAAGTAGAATCTCAGCCTTCAGTAGGACCTAGAAAAGTTGCTTCTAGACAGCCTACTAATTCTCTTCAGGCCACAGGATCACTATTTGTAGCCTTTGCTGAGGTGCATAGTCAAACCGAAGAGCAATATTTTTCAAGAAATTGAAAATTCTAGCTCAGAACCATTGCAAGAAGGGAATTTTAGAAACCTCTTTGAAGGAGGAGAGAAACTAAAGAACCAAGTTCTCCTCTTAGGGTAGTTCAACCATTAAGCAGTCCAGATAAGGGAAGTGCTGCAAAAATCATTTATAGCGAAGCCAAAGAACCTGAATCCCCTCAGACATTAGGTACTCCCATTATCCCATATAAAGGAAGTGCTATCAAGGCCATTCCTGTTAAATCCATTTCCCCTCGACAACCTAGGAATACCCTCCTAGATATCCCATAAGGTTATTGGCATACATTTGACCAAATGGCCCAAAACCAGCCAATCACCGAAACCTCTACACTGGAATACCCCATTGTGGATACTGCAGCTAATGCACCTATGAAAGAAATTGCTCTTCAGCATATCCCTACATTCCACGGTCTTACATCAGAGGATCCAGATGCATTCCTGTTTGAATTTGACGTGCTGTGTAGAGGATATGACTATACCACCAATCCCTAGAAATTGAAATTATTTCCCTCTACATTAAAAGGGGCTGCTTTAAGATGGCTTATGGGATTAGGTGGCAGTGTCATAAATAACTGGGATCACATGAAAGAGTCTTTTCTAAAAAAATATCAGGACTATTGCAGGTCTAGAGAATTAAAAGACGAAATATTTTAGATGGTAGCTAGACCAAATGAAACATTAGAGGAGTATGTTGAACGGTTCTAGTATAATCTCCAAAGATCTCCTTATGCATCATTACCCTTGCCAGATAATCTGTTAAAAACAACATTAATTAGGGGAATGAAGGAACAATGGATTGAAACATTAAACATTATGGGAAAAGGAGATATTTATCAGGAAAATTTTGCTGACATTATTGATTTATGTATCAGGAGCTCGAGAGGCAACACAAGACTCAAACCGGTAGAACATGATCGGTTTGTAAGAGATAATAGAATTTCGGCAGAAGGAGTAACACGTGCAGAAATTGGAAATTTATTGGAAAACTTCAAAACCGATATATTAGGGACACTAACAACACAATCTGATATTATGTAGGCCAAACAAAAGCAAGTGGAAGTAGAACATAATTTGGAAATCTTCTGTCCTCGATGCAGGAGGAAACATAGCCATAAGGAGTGTGCATTAGATGCATCCCAATTTTGCACCATTTGTACGAAAGAACATTTTGTGGAAAGTTGTCCCTCACTTCCCAGATTCAAGGCAATATATAAGGAAGCGGAAGAAGAGCCAAAGTCAGTGTATCTACTCAATCAGCGCCGTCAATGGCAACCACGACAATCAGGTATGTTTTCAGATCCGGCTTCTTCCTTTCAGCCTCCACAATATCATCCTCAACAATATAATACAATATGGCAAAATCAACCTCCATTCCCGAATTGGTCACAATAGTCATTCCCTTCATCATCTCCATGGCCGAATCAACCAAGTCAACCCAATTGGCCAAATTTTCCCTATACCCCACCATATTGGCCAAATAATGTATATCCAGCACAATGGACCCCTTCTACTTCACAGAGTCAAGCTTGGCAGACAAACTGGCAAAGGTCGATGAATCAGCTAGTAGGAACCATACCACTCCCTCAACCTACACTACCAGCCTTACAACAAAACCCCCAGCCTAACTTAGGACTGCAACTCCGAGCCCAACCCAACCCTAATCCAAATAATAAACCGGTCCAATCTATGCAAATAATTGAAACACCAGAAATAGGGCCCGATATAAGGGAGTATAATGATCTTCAGTTAAGATCACGACATATCATCCAAACAGAGGGAGATAAAATAGCTCAAAGTAAAAATCAGTTACCTATAGAACAACCTTCACAAGAAGAGGATGTGACCAAACAACAAATCCATAATCAAGAAACCGCATCCTCTCCTCCATTTCCAGAATGATTAATCATACCTCAACCCATACAATATCCTGATTTTGACATTCTGGAAGAGTTAAAAAACTTGTACATAAAAATTCCATTCCTCCAAGCCATTCAAGACATCCCGATATACGCAAAGACTATTAAAGAATTATGTTTAAAGAAACCAAGAGGAATATAACAAACAATCCAAGAGTCCAAGTAGTTGGCACACTATCCGACCTATTATCAGGAAAAGAAACACTCGTTAAATATGAAGACCCAGGAAATCCAATAGTAACCATACAAATTTATGGTCAAACCTTGTCAAACGCCTTAGCTGATCTAGGAGCTGCAATCAATATCTTAACAACTACTACTTGCCAAAAGCTAGGCATTACATCTGTAGAACCCACCTCTACTTTATTAGAATTGGCTAACTGATCTGTGGTTAGGCCAAAGGGCACACTACATGATGTCATGGTATCCGTTGACTCCTGGGAGTATCCAGCCGACTTCTTGATAATAAACCCCAAAAACCAACTTGATGGACATCCATTGATTTTAGGAAGACCTTGGCTTGCAATTACCGATGCTTACATTGGCTGCCGACAAGGCAATATGACCATAACTAGAGGGACAAATATCAAGAACTTAGCCTTATACCCTCCAGCGCAACCAAGTGTCACAATAATAAAAACTAACAAGCATCTTGTATCATACCTCACTGAAAATATTAGATCTCCATTAACTATAAAAGAGGCACTTGATTTCAAAGACCAAACAGAAGATGATGCCATTAACAATTTTATTAGCCAAGCTAAAAGAAAATCCCACATATAATGTCACATGACGGAAGCAGCATTTGATAATGAATTGGAAGAAGATCATCTTAAAGATATACAAGAGCAAACAATACCCACTACTTCTGTTTCAAATAGCAATATTGTAGAGATTGAGTCAGGAAAGACCTTAAACATTAATGCCAACCTAACTTCTGAATAGGAAAAGAATCTCATCCAACTATTAAGGAAATATAAAGAAGCATTTGCATGGGACTACCCATATATGAAAGGAATTGATCCCCAGCTATGTACACACCACATTTACATAGAAAAAGATGCAAGATGTGTTCTCCAGCCTCAAAGGAGACCTAATCCTCATCTAAAAGATGTGGTAAAAGCTGAACTCCAAAAAATTTTAGATGTCAAATTCATCTACCCTATCTCCAATTGTAAATGGGTCTCTCCACTGGTGGTAGTACCAAAGAAAAATGGGAAGTGGAGGATTTGTGTAGATTATAGAGAGCTAAATAAAGCAACACAAAAATACCACTTTCCCCTTCCATTCATTGACCAAGTATTAGACACTTTGGTAGGAAAGAAATTATTTTATTTCTTAGATGGCTTTAGTGGATACAATCAGATTCAGATTTCCCCTAAAGACCAAGACAAAACCACTTTTACTTGTCCTTGGGGAACATTCGCCTATAGACTCCTACCTTTTGGTTTATGCAATGCTCTTGCCACATTTCAAAGAGCTATCCTCAGCATCTTTTCAGATTTAATAAATGAAGAACTTGAAGTATATATGGATGACTTTACACCATACGGAGATGATTTTGACCAAGCATTGGACACACTCGAAAATGTCCTATAGCGCTGCATTGCTACTAGGATTTGTTTGAGCCATGAGAAATGTTATATGATGATGACTGAAGGACTTATCCTAGGCCATTATATTTTGGAAGCTGGCATACAGGTAGACCCAGCTAAAATTCAAATAATTTTGCTAATTCCTACTCCAACCACTCAAACAGAGGTACGCAGTTTTCTTGGATTTTCTGGTTATTATAGAAGGTTTAGAGAACATTTTTCGCATATTGCTGCTCCTCTATATGTGCTAACAGGTAATGTTGACTTTCTTTGGACAGAAAAATGTGAACGTGCTTTCCAGGATCTGAAGAAGCTTGTGTCCACAGCCCCAGTCCTTCGAGGACCAAATTGGGACTTGCCATTTCAAATTTCATCAGATGCCTCAGATACAGCTATTGGCGCAGTCCTTGGAAAGGAAGAAGATAAAAAGCCATATGCAATTTATTATATTAGCAAAAATTTATCTCCTGCTGATTTAAATTATACTGTTACTGAAAAAGAATTTTTAGTTGTAATACATGTTGTCAATAAATTCAGACATTACATTACTGGATATCCTATTATCTTGTATACAGATCATTCTACCATAAAATATTTAGCAAATAAACCAATCACAAATGGCAGAATAACTAGATGGCTGATTTTATTGTAGGAATCTGACATTACAATCAAGGATCGACCTGGAAAAGTAAATACCATAGCTGACTTTCTCTCGCGAATGCCAAAACCAGTGGACACAGCAGTAGTTGAAGATCAATTTCCAGATGAGCACTTGTTTGCTGTCACTGTTAAAACACCCTGGTATGCTGATGTTGCAAATTACTTAGCAATAGGTAAATTACCAAAACATCTAACCCCCAATGAACGAAAACAGATTTTCCAGCGAAGTACTCGATTTTCTTGGATTGGGGGCTACCTTTTCCATACAGGGGTAGATATGCACATCAAGAGATGCATCCGCGAGGATGAGATTTTTGATATTTTAATAGCCTACCATGACAGACCATGTGGCAGAAATTTCATTGATAGTAGAACTGGGCATAAGGTCCTCCAAACAGGGTATTATTGGCCCACAATTTTCAAAGATGCAAAGAAGTTTTTCCAAGCCTGTGACAGTTGCCAGAGAGCAGGACACCCTAATCAGTCCGATAAAATGCCCCTAAACCCACAGCTAGTTATTGAACCATTCGAGCGATGGACCCTTTATTTTGTTGGACCAATTAACCCATCCTCAAACCAGAAAACATATATTTTGGTGGCAATAGAATATGTCACCAAATGGGCTGAAGCAGAGGCATTGTCGAGAGCTACAGAGGATTCTGTCATACAGTTCATGTTCCATATATTTGTGCGCTATGGCCTTCTAAGAGATATAATTATAGATGGTGGACCACAGTTTTCTGGTAACAAGATTGCTGCAACACTAAAAAATTATCATATCCAGCACAAAATTACCTCTCCATACCACCCACAGGCAAATGGTTAAGTAGAGAGCAGCAGTAAAATAATAGAAGCAGTCCTAACAAAAACCATTGCGTCACATCGACATAATTGGGCTACAACACTACCAGAAGTCTTGTGGGCTTACAGAATGACATGGAGAAGCACTACTGGCTATTCACCATACCAATTGGTGTTCGTAAAGGAACCCATCTTTCCTATATATTTCGATATCCAAACACTACGGATAGCACAAGAAGTCAGATTAGATCCAAACATGGCACAAATTAATAGATTACAACAGATTAATGAGCTAGATGAAATTTGGCTCTCTGCTGTCCAAAACACTGCATTAATCCAACAGCAGCGAGACAAATGGCATGATGCTGTTATTAAAAATAAAGTCTTCCGCGAAGGAGACTGGGCACTTTTGTATGATTCTAGGTTTCAAGATTTTCCCGGGAAACTCCAGACTCGTTGGTTGGGGCCATACGAAATCCAGAAGGTACACGATAATGGCACTCTTACGTTAACCACCATTAATGGATCTGGATATTCCTTCAAGGCAAACGGCCACCGAGTTTGATTATATCATAAACCACTTACCCAGGAATCCTTCTATCAATAACTATGCAAAGACTCCGACATGCAAATTTTGGAGGAGGAGGAGGAGAAATCTTCCTCACCTATGATTCATTAAGTGATTCACCTATTTTTACACTTTGTACATAATTTCCTTGTTTGTTAAATCATTTTCTGTATATATTTGAGTATTAGCACTTTGTTGTTCCTTTTCAAAACAAACAACATTTGTGTGTGCTATGGATGTCTCTATTGTTCCTTTTCCAGAGGAACAACACTTTCGATTTCTGTTGTTTTTTTTACAAAGGAACGATATTTTGTGTTTTCTACTGTTCCTTTTCCAAAGGAACAACACTTTTGATTTTTGTTGTTCCTTTTCCAAAGGAACAACACTTTTGATTTCTGTTGTTCCTTTGCCAAAGGAACATCACTTTTGATTTCTGCTGTTCCTTTTCCAAAGGAACAACACTTTTCTTCTACTATTCCTTTTCCAAAGGAATGGTATTTGTGTTTTCTGCAACAACACTTTCGGTTCTTGTTGTTCCTTTTCCAAAGGAACGACATTTGCATTTTTTTGTTGTTCCTTTTTCAAAGGAACAACACTTGTATTCTTTTGCTCTTCGTTTTTGAAATAACAACATCCTTGTATTCCTTTTACTTATGCTTGTTCCCCTTGTTGTTCCAATTTAAGGATGTCTGATGTTCCTGCTATTTCAAGTCTTTTCGAACATAGCTATGCACTTATACAATGGATACAAAACGACAACATACTGAAATCAGTAAACTATATAAAATCACTATTTTTACAAGAATTTGCTCTGAATTGGTAAGAGGGAAGAGGGAAGGACACACTTACCCATTATTTTTGTTGTCATTGTTCTACTAATTCTGATTTGATTGGTTATCTTTATCATGTTGGTTCCTTTTAAAATCTTATAACGTTCTTGGATTATTATTCAGGAATAAGAACAAAGGGTCCATATGTTTCTATTGGGATGTTAAGACTTCTTCCACCATTCCTAGTCTTAAGCAGTGTTGAACCACCCTTTGTGTATAATTGGGAAACTAATTTATAAAAAAAGAGAAGAAAAAAAATGCAGAGAAAAATGATGTTCTTATGACATGTTTATATAAGATGTCAAGTACAGGATAGGGGGTCTCATCAACAGCCAGCCTACCATGATCATAGGGAAGAAAGTGAAGTGGCATTCCCACTATGGCCACCACACCAGGGATATGGTCCAAGAGGTACATCAAAAAATGAAGAGCCCTTGGAACCGGAGGTCTTATCATGAGCCGGCCTACCCACCTTTCACTCCTTCCTAGTGAATGGCATTATGGCTAACTGGTCACCAAGCCAGCATAATGGCCTACATTTTGACATCGCATAGCACTTCCTAAGCATACACAAAGGATAATGGTTCCATGGGTGAAACAAACAACTCTGCCAAGGTTATGGACACATGTCAGCAACAGAGCGTTGTTAATGGTATTGAGGTCACATTACTTATACACCAATAGGTAATCATCAACACCCATCTGTCTCTTATACCTTTGTAATAAATCACATAAGATTATGGATATTATTTCCCGAACCATTAAACACATGTAAATATATTATCACCAATCATGACGGAAAAGTTTACAATGACCGCATTATACTCTGTGTGCATGATAGATATCCTATCCTCCTAGCCTCGCATCATATCACATCAGTCTCTTACTTATTAAGCGATCCGACTATACACTTCGATTTCGATAAACTGCTACTTTTGTAAACATGGCATCTTGCCATACGTTGTTCCTTTATGACTCTATCCCAAGGTAGATCAGCACGCTGCTCCCTTATTTGATGGTCGTGGATGGCCTATCACATTGCGAGGGGGGGAGGTTAACCCCATCATTCGCTGGTATACGTGTCAGACTACTATTCGAGAAATTGTGTACCTAGGAATAACAGGGCTCAACAGTATATTTTTTATTTTTATTTTGAATGGATTGTTGTTCCTAAGCCACATTCGTAGTATGCTCTTCGGCAATTAGTAAGGTTCTTTAGATTTGAGCGAGCCCTACTGTTTTGTTAGTTTCTCTATGTCCTAACAGTTTGAACAGCTTGTTGTTCCATTACCATCTCTAAGATTTTACAAGGAAACTAAGAGCATGGGAGGAAGATCAATTCAGAGAGAACCACAGATATTGACAGTCTCTTATGCTACACGGGAAATCCTAGCAAGAGCAGGATGGTTAACTTATCTCAATCGTTTATAGGAGTCCAATGAGACCGTGGCAGTAGAATTCTTGCAGAACTTGCAAGAAGATCAGTCCACAGTAAGGGGGAGACACATAGCAGTTACCGATGACTTAATTGCAGAGGTCTTGGGACTGCTAGTTGCTGGACCTGTGTGGACGTTGAAGAAGTAGAAACTGCAAAAGATCATAGAAACCTTTCGGGATGAAGGCCAGAACCTGATAGTCAAGGGAAAGGGGTTTCTACCAGCAGCATTAGGAGAGCCATGGGCAGAATTGGCGAACACCATTCAGAGCTACATCACCTGCGAAGGCAGGAAAGACGTGGTAAGACCACGACACCTTAAAATTTTAGCCATATTAAAGAAAAAATGATCTGTAAACTTACCTGCATTTTTAAATTCATTACTTCATGATGTTGCCTGAAGCATGAAAAAGGCACAGCATGTAGAATCAGTCATAAGTCACCATGGACTGATACGGTTAATAGTTAGCCATAGCCTCACCCAGCAGCAGAGCAGCTGGGAAGAGCTAATTGCCATGATAGACGGGGGATTGACTACACCATTGAAACGAAGGAAATCAATCCGGTTAGCACGGATTAAAGGGAGGCTGAAAAATTCCCAAGGGGATACTAGCCAACCAGTAGAGGAAGATGATTCAGGGGATGCGCAACCCCTGCAATTAGAAGGAGAAGAAAATGAGAAAGGAATGCAAGAAAATGAGGAAGGAGAAATGGAGGAAGAAACCGAGCAACCTGAGCAGGAGGAGGAAACAGAGCAGCATGAAGATAGCCCCTTGCAAAATCCATTGCAAGAAGATGAATTGGCCAAAATTTTGGCCAATATGGGCGAATATGCCCAACCTCTCAGCCCACTAGACCTCCAAGTTGAGGAGGAACCAAAAGAACACTCTGCTCAGGATAAAAATGCACCTGAAGAATTACATAACGAGGAGGTAGAAAAAGGGAGTTAACCTGTTCATGATGAAAGTATGACAGGAGAGAAAAGTGGTATCGAGGAGGAACAATCAGTTCCTAGCTAGACTACACCAGAAGAAATTTAGGAAGAAGAGGAGGTGGAAAAAGAAGTTACCTAGGAAATAACAAAACCAGCTAGGGTTCTTGCCCCTAAGCAAATGGAGTAGAGAAACAAAGGAGCACCCCAAGGAGAAAACCAGGGAATTGACCAAGATAACAATCCAGGCCCGAGTAAACAGTCAGTTGTTCCTTATAAGGAAATGGAAGAAATTAAGAGATTACAAAAATAATAGCAAAGACTACTGAATGTGATAGTTCGACTTCGAAAACAGATCAGGATTTTGAAAATGAGGAAGAAGGTAAGAAGGACTTCGGGAGGGAGACATGCAACCACTCCAGCAAGACCCCTCAAGGAAAAGGTTTGGAGGACTTGAGTTCATCTTGCTGAAAAGCACCCTGCTATTCCAAACCCTGTCGAGAAGTAATCTGTTGTTCCAAACCTTTTAGAGGAGCATTGTTCCATTCAAAATTTGGTTGAAGAGTAGTTTGCTATTCTAAACCTTGTTGAGGAGCAGTCTGCTATTCAAAATCAAAAGGAACAGCATTCAAATGTTACCCATGTTGAATTCTAAACAGATGATATATTGGCCTATGACAAAGAAATGTAGACAGAGGCATAGCTCTCTGAAGAAATGTGAATCACAAACACGAGACGATGCAATAAGAAGATTCAAGTGAACCTCTCGCTCACCACTACCATGTGGGAAAGTGATCAGATGATGGTAACCCTACAAGAGGGTTTGATGTAAGTTCAGCAAGTAGTAGAGAAACTCACAGAACAAACAGTTCCTCGAGAAAGGTATGAAGAATTACAACAACAGCTAAGGAACGTCAATCTATCCGAAAGCTAGGCCTTTGAAGGATGGTGAAAGGAAGAAGAAAAATTTGCAAAGATAACTCGTAGGTTAGATATAGTTATCAAGCAGATGGATACCTTATGCTCTTTGTATACTGACGTCCTATCATGTAGAGACCCTGCTAATAATTATACCTTGTTTTTAATGGAACGATATTTGCAATTGAAAATAAAGGCTGTCAGAGCAGGTGCCCCTATACAAATTAATACGATTGATGATTTTATAAATTGTTGTAAACATTACGGGGTAAAGGTTGAAATATTACTGTGTGAATTCTATTTACATAACCTTGTGTTAGACCAGGAGACAGAGCAGAACCTTGGCCCTTTTGTTGCGGATATCCAATTGCAGGCATTTATTTTGTTTGGGGTGAATCAAATCAAGTGGCTTAAAGCCTATAATTCTTTCCAAAGACAAGAAAACAGATTAGACTTATGGGTAAGAGCTTATCCTAGGAATCTAGTGCAGTTGTGGAGGGAACATAGGAACCTCATGAGGACTCTAGGCGTGATTGAGGCATTAGGGCCCATTCATACATAAATCAATCGGCGGTGAATAGAACACTTTCTCACTATTAAAGACCTTGCCATTGATGCGGCTAAATTCGATATCATATCTCTAATCCGAATATCCAACTCAAGGAACCATTTAATTATGAAAATTTTAAGTTAGCCACCAACTGCTTGCACCTCTATGGCGATCTTGGTTAGGATATAGGTCCCGGAGTCCGATTATTTGGCACCCTGCACCTGGGTACCAAGCCCGGTATGAGATGCCTGAGAGTTAGACAGGCCATTTTTTTGAACACCTAGTTAGGCATCATGGTTGTAGACCACGAAATGAAATCCCATCTCCAACCTACTCTCTTACTACCTTACACGTCAACTACAATGTTTTCATGAGGGCATGAAAAAGGGTAAGCAGGGGGGTGTGTGGAGTACTGAAGAAGGTATGTTTTTGTTGATCATTTTGTCATCCTTCCTTTAGAAATCGTAACATCTTTTTATGAGGAACTAGGTAGATAATGAGAAGTCATGAAAAAATCTGTAAGATTAATGTGCAATACGAAAATACTAATAATTGCCATTTTTTATGCAGAAAAAGGGAAAGCCAAAAGATTCTCGTTCTAGAGAAAAAGACAGGGCCAAGTTAACTGTTGTCCCTTTGGCGGGGAACCACATGCAAACAAGGCGATCCAAATTAAAGCATATCAGCCAGGGAAAGGAAATGGAGATCTCGACTCAGCGCAAGAAAGCAAATGGATAACTGAGAGTTAACAGTTTGGCGAATCCCTCAGGATCCTTTGATCCTGAGGGATCGCTGATTCAACTATTTTTGCATTCTAGACATCTCCGCCTTAGCTGTTATAAAAAGGGGCAGCACCATTAGCCCAAAGGGAGGACTGTCATTTTTTATGTAACTTTTCTTAAATTTAAGACTTTGATCATCGATTCTCGTTGAGAAGCGATCCATTGTAATTTTGTTTTAATGCATTAATACAAACCTGGTTGTTGTTTCATCTTTGATCCTGGAATAATCTCGAGCGGTGTATCCCTGGAGGCTAAGGGCCCGGCCCTGGTGGAACACTTGCTCCTGTACTATTACCTTTGGTTTATATGTGGTTTACTTATCAGCTTTGTCTGGTAATCTGATATGTTCTGCTATTTTACATCACAGCTCTGTTATGTGTGATTTGTGTTAGATTGAGTAATATCATTTTCTGAGACAGAAACATCATATTGACTCTACAATGCATTGCTGCTCCTTTAATTGTTAATACGATATTGCTGGTCTTTATAGAATATTGTTGCTGTTCAACTCTAGAATACTTTTCCTGTGACATTCATATCGTTGTATTCATCTATGGTTTACTTTTGATTGTGATTGCGATTCAATTGATATTGTTGTTCCATTACAAATTACAATTTTTATTATTGATAACTAAGATTGATATTGGTGGTATCGAGATCAGATTACTATTTTTCTTAAATTGTGCTGTGTGCGTAATTGATATTGGTTTATCATGCACTCATATTTCCCTCAGAGTGTTGTTATATATTTCATTTCTAATCAGTTGTTGTTCTATTTGTGATGTCCGATTTATCCTTAGAATAAAGATTGCTATCTGATTCCTGTAGGGTGCAATTGTTGCATTTATTTATGATGATTAAGGGGTTGATTGCTGTTACATTTTCTAGTTGTTGTTCTATTTTCTGGCTGTTGTTCCATTTCCTAGTTGCTGTTACATTACTTAGTTGTTGTTCAATTTCTTTATTAGTTGCGTTATCATTGCTTTGGTGTGCAGAATGATCTGAGACTGTAGTGGAAATTGGCATTTGTTGTCTGGCTCCCAGATTGACGATCTGTTCCTTGATTGTCTCTAGTTACATCAGTTTACAGAGGGATGAGTTACTGTTACTCGACCCTTGACTAATAAATTTCCTAGTTCCTTGAATGCATGATTTCAGCTTTAAGATGCTTCACTGTAATTAGACCTTGTTTTGAGCATCTGTTTACTCTTGTATTTTGACCACTATACTACTAGCATTACTCTGGAAAATGATAGCCTCAAACTGAGACACTCTTTGAAATAAAAAAACGTTCCTGAATTGACAAACTAATGTGAGGTAGTTAGAGGTGAAAGAGACCCTTTTTACGACTCGACAGTAGATTCGTCAAATGTGCAAGCCGAAGCTGAAAGGGATAACAACTTCATTGAGCGCATTCAACACATCTGCCAACATGTCCATGATTTATTGGATAGATCCAATGCTAAGTACAAGCATTGCAATGATCAACATCGAGTGTTGCGCAAGTTCCAGGTGTGTGATAATTTTTGTCTTCACTTGCAGAAAGAGCACCTTGTCGAGCCCTAGTGCAGCCTTCGCCCGCTCCGATATGGGCCATACACCATCACCAAGGTCGTCGGTGAAAATTCCTTTGAACTCGACATCCCATTGTTTCTTGGTCTGCACTGAGTGTTCAATGTAGATCACCTTCGGCCATACTTCCCGCCATTGTTGGACACATCTAACATTGCAGAACATCTCACACCAATAGAGCTAAACCCAGACTACATGTAACATGCCACCACTGATCGGATCATGGACACACAGATCAAGAGAACTCGCCAGCAAAAAATCCAACTATATCGGGTTATCAAAGCTAGCCAACTCCTTCACCAAAGAAAGTAGCTCACCAAGGACCAAGTTCAACAGAAGTTTCCCCATCTCATGAAGGCACTCAACACAATGGGGACCATTGCTTCCTTAGAAGGGAGGAAGAAACACTATCTCTTTCAATTTTTTGGTTTCCTTAATAATGCATTTATGTAATATTGATCTAATGATGCACGCTTCATTTGAATAAATCTTAATAGGTGTATGTAATGCATGTTAAGTACTTTCGCGTAAGTGGATAAATCAACCTTTTAGCGTCTACAAAGGCTAATCGTGGACCTTCGTGAAGGTCTAGAGGTTGTTTTAGTAGAGTTTCAGTACTGAGCCGTAAGGGCTTATCAATTTGTCTAAAGGTAGATCTGAGGTGCCGAAAGACATCACACTCGTCTTTGGATGTAGAAATTTGGTTCTTGCATCCCCACATACTGCTTCAGGTGAGGCTGCAGCCTACGCTACATGGGTTGTTTCCAAAAGGGCCATAGTGTAGGGATTTGTTAGTTGGTGCAACTAATTTTGAACTTGGGTCAAGACCCCCTAAGACAAAAAATGGTTTCATTTCCATGACCGGGATCTCCTTGAAGGAGATGTGTGATGTCGCATCACTAGAATCGGATGAAGAAAGAAATTGAAAAGTTGCTGCATAGAAAAGTTCACGAATTCGCGGCGTAGGAAAAAAAGAATTTGTGCCTATCAAAGGAGTAGTGGTTGGATAGATATTTGTATACAGAGATACACGAAATATTCTTTTGCACTTTCCTAATTGAATTATACGAGTGGTTAGCTAAGTTGGCAGACGGTCAAGGAAGGTGGAAGCTTGATGATCCAATAGTGTGGACTCCATAACTGGTATGATTATTAGAAGCCTTTGAAGACAACATTGTGCGGGATGTTGATCACTGGCTTAATCGAATTATAGGAGTGTTTGTTACAGAATTCATAATAGATACCTTAGTCAGCTACAACAAAGTGGAGTGACGATTTTTCAAAGGACCACAAGGTAAGTATTTAAGATCTTTGAATACATGGATTAAAATGATGTTGTGTGAAAAATAGGTTATGCCTTTTCCTTGATGTTCGGAGCTACGCAAAGTGGGAAAATCTTCGAAGGTCGAGAGAGACTAGATCCTGAATATAGCCCGTTGATTGGACCTCCTTTGAGTGATGAAGAAGGGGTGGAATGAACTCTGTTGTGAAGCATTGTTTAGATGATAACATAGGGTTTTTCGCGAACACATCAGCCATCGACTCTGCCTCCACCTCCACCTCCATTGCATACACCTTTTCCCACACCTCCACCTCCACCTCCACTGCATACACCATTTCCCACACCTCCACCTCCACCACCACCATCCAACATGGCGAAAACCATGAAGCTGCCAATTTTCAAAGGCATAGGGAGTGAGGATATAGAGAAGTTCTAGTTTGTTGCAGATGTTGTTTGGACACTGCGCAATAGATTACTGATGATAATATAAAGAAAGCATAATTGGTTACTGCTTTGCAGGATCACGTGATGACTTGGTATATCAAGTTTTGTTCTGATCAACCTCTTGCATCATTAGAAGATACTAAGGCTTATTTAAACAAAGAGTTAAGTAAATCTAAGTCTGACTCGCAATCAGTAGTTGGAATTAAGGAAATCATGGTGAGGGTTGATGAGAAACCTTGGGAATTAGATCAAAGGTTGAAATGTGTGATTCGAGAAGCGAACATGCATCTCACAGACGGTCAGCATCACGAGTAGTTTATAGCTCCGCTTCCACCCCACCTGAGGATTTCTCTACTGCAACAAAAGATAGGAACTCACATAGATGCCTTGGAAATCATGATGAGGTTGCATGTAATGCCCATTGAGGATGCAACCTTAGGGGTACAACAGATTCAATCTTAGTTACAGAGCCTCTGCTTAGAATTGCAAAGCTTGGAGAAAGACAAGGAGGCTAAACCATAGGTCCACACAGAAGTCTAGTGTCTAAAGCATAAAATATAGGGGCGCAATCAATACCACTGTCCCGTACTTGCGAACTATAGCATAGGAGGGGGGCCAATCCCCCTCAAATCAGAAACCCAAGCAAGGTTGAGCATGGGGGCTATGCTATGGTGTGCTATTTGTCAGGTTGCTAGAAAAAAAGCAACAGATAATTTTCATTTGCTTCAAAAGTTCGTTAAGACACCCCAACAATTGTTTTGTGACTTTTGTAAATCTGCATACTGGACGCAAGAAGAAACTCGACACCCATAGCAGAGCGTTGGAGGAGCACATGGAGGTTATCAAGGGAAGAGGATGAGGCCGAGGAGGAGGAGGGCCTAGTAGGGGTCAAGGACAAGTTATTTGTTACAACTGCAGAACACTAGACCACTATGCACGAGAGTGTCAGAATCAGACACACTCATCATGTCAATATTGGAGTCAGTTTGACCATACTATAGAGGAATGCCTAGTCCTGATAGCCAAAATGCAGGAGAAGAAGGTGCAACCTTAGCAACCCACGTATAACTTACAGATGATGAGAGTTGAGCCCCTTGAAGAGGATCAAGGAGTGAATATAGTGTTGAGGAGCGGAATAACAACTAGCAATAAAAGAAAAAAACTTGAAGAGGACGAATGGGTCCGCAAAGCCCCAGAAAAGGAAGTTGGTTTTGATCTAGAGTGCACAAAGGAAATCTTTATGGAGGCCAAGAAATCTCTACTGAGGCATCCACCTCAGGAAGCAAGGACAAGATGCAAGACACCAGTGCACCTATAGAGGTTGATCCCTCTATGCTTACCATGTTCTTGGAGACCTACATGAAACTGCTGCATGACAGCAAAGTTGTGAAAGTCTTGTAGGAGTTAATAAACAAATTCCCTAGCAAAGATAATTCCCTTGATGGGCACCACATAGTTAGAAAAATTGGCAAACATAGGGCAAGGACAAGGCACGAGATGAGACTCACCTCGCAAATAGGAGACTATGAAATGGATCAGGTCATTTTGGATCTGGGATCTGATGCGAACGTGTTCCTGAAGCAAGCATGAGAAAGAATGGGGAGACCTGTGCTGCAGTGGTCTCTGATTCAACTCAGAATGGTGAACCGACAAAAGATAATCCCTATGGGATGACTATATGGAGTAATTTTTTATATCGAAGCTGAAAGTGCGATGGGTAACTTTGAAGTGATAGAGATCGTGGATGACAGTAATCCATACCCTGTGCTCCTAGGAATCGACTAGGCCATTGACATGAATGGGGTCATCAACTTGAAGAAGAGGACAATTTCATTTGAAAGGAAATCACTTCGGGTTATAGTGTTGTTTGACCTTGCAGAAGGGGTGCGCTACACTGAACTAGTCCGCAATTATGAGGAAAGTGATGATGAACTAGATCAGATCTATAAAATAACGACGCGAGATCAATGTTGGATCAATCCAATGGTAGATGGAATAATTGCATGGGACCGGGAGAGTTCCTACACCTATGATTCAGATGAAGAGTTGGAACATTGGCAGAATCATTTGCATGAAGTATCCACGCTGCGATGCAATATGATGATGAAATTGCTACTTCGTGTTTCATCGAAGGTAAGAAACCTACCTTATTATGATGGATAACTGACGTGGATAATTTTTTGGATGCATTTCAGTGTGAATTACCCAAAGATCTCCACTTCCAAGCATTATATTTTGCACTACGCGCTACGCCCGCATGATGGTGGGGTATTCACAAGGATAACTTTGATGGATGGTGGGATTACAGAAGAAAGATGAGCTTACAGTTTGGGTGGCCTAACACTAGATTGGCTAAGAAATATAGTGGGAAGGATGATCTGCATGATCACTTAACAAAATGGACTAAAGCTTATGGAATGGAGCTACAGCCAAAGTGGGTACACCTATTTTTCCATACTTTGGATACAATTCCCATGAACTAGTATCTGGAAACGAAGCTCTGCCATGGCACCACAGAGTGGGATATGTTGAGGGAAGGGTTCTTATTGACCTTCAATTTTGAGGATGGCTTTGCAAGTATTGATTAAGACCTACATGAGATTAAGGTAGTTATCTTTAGAATGCCACAAGAACCTTTCAAATGGGTCCAACTAGATTGGAGCACCCAATTATGCCATGCATTGGAATATTATAATGTGACCGATGAAGAGAAGGATGACAATCCAGGAAATATTAATATTATAAAGGCAGAGGGTTATCATGAAATCAAAGGTCAACAAATAGAAAACTCAGACATCGCCACATCGTTGAAGAAAAAGAAAGTAAACATTGGTACTGAAGCAGAACTAAAGTTTGTGAAGATTGGGGATTATTGGGAGGATGCCACTGTCGATAAAGTTGCTGAGATACTCCACGAGTACCAAGATCTTTTTCCTACCAAGTTTTTGGACCTAAAGGGAATAATAAGTGAATTGGGCATCATGAAGATTACTCTGAAGCCGAACGTGAAGCCTATTAAGCAGAGGTCATATCATCTTAATCCCAATTACAAGGAAAAGGTTCATCAGGAGTTGGATAAGATGTTGGAGGTGGGCATCATAGAACCTGTGGAGGAATTTGATTGGGTGAGCCCGTTGGTGGTTTAGAAGAAGAAACATAAGTGTGAGATAAGGATTTTCATAGATATGACGAAGCTTAATGATTCTTGTGTCCATGATCCATTCCCAAAATTGTTTACCGATGAAGTATTAGACAATTTTGGAGGGCAGGAGGCCTACTCATTCACTGATGGGGTTTTAGGGTATCATCAAATCAAGATCACCCTAGAGGATGGGAGAAAAACAACCTTCGTGATGGAATGGGGTTTCTTCCAATATAATGTGATGTCATTTGGACTCAAGAATGCGCTTGTGATATTCTCTTGCATAGTTATAGCAAAGTTTAAGAAGTTCATCCATAATTTCTTGGAAGTATAATTTGATGATTGGAGAGTGTTTGGTTTAGTGAAGTGCCATGTAGCAAGTTTGTGCCTCATGTTGGATATGTGTCGCAGATATCAAATTGCACTGAATTTGAAGAAATGCTCATTCTGCGTTCTGTTTGGAATTTTGTTGGGTCATGTGGTGTGCAAGAAAGGGCTGATGGTGGACCCTGAAAAGATCACGGTGATAGTTAATCTAGAGGCCTTGAGGAGTGTTAAGCAGCTACGCTTGATGCCAGGACATACAAGATATTATAGAAAATTTATCAAATCATATGCTCAAATTGTCCCGCCCATGGAAAAATTGCTAAAGAAGGACACAACATTCTGTTGGGATTAAGAATGTCAACACAACTTGGATGTATTCAAAGAAAAGATGGTCACGGCACCAATCTTAGTATTTCCCGATTGGAAGAAGGAATTTCACGTACAAGTCAATGCCTCTTGCATTACATTGGGTGCAGTGTTAACGGAAGCCGGTGAAGGACAAATGGACCATCCTATAGCCTTTGTGAGTGGGAAATTATCGAAGGCCGACAAGAATTACTCAACAACTGAATGTGAAGGATTGGCCATGGTGTATGCACTGTAGAAGTTCAGACACTATCTGTTAGGAGGAAATTTCAAGATGTACACAGATCATTCTTCTTTGAAATACCTGGTCAATAAGCCTGTGTTGGGGGGGAATATCTCCAGGTTGTTGCTACTATTCCAAGAGTACGACTTTGAAGTAATTGTCAAGCCATGAAGGTTAAATGCAAGGCCTGACCACATGTCACGAATCAAAATAGGACAAGAGCCATATAATTTTGATGAAGGGTTTCTAGATGCCCAACTCTTCATAGTGCACGTAGAAGATAATCATTTTACCAATATTATTCACTTTTTGGTTATGGGGATGGCACCAAAAGGGTATACAAGTAAACAAAAAAAGGAACTAGTATTCCACACGGCTGACTTTTTAGTCATTGCAGGACATTTCTATAAGATGGGTAATGATGAAATACTGTGAAGATGTGTGCCAGAATTTGAGAGGGATAACATTCTCCCTAAAGCTCATGGAGGGGTTGTGACAGGACATTATGCAGGAAAGGTGACTGCGCAAAAGATTTTGCGCATAGGTCTATGGTGGCCAACACTCAATAAGGATTACAAGGTGTATTGTAGAGCATGTGATGCATGTTAGAGAATAAGCCAACCATCGTGAAGGGTTGAATTTCCATTACAGCTCAAGTATCATTGCAACCATTTGAAAAATGGGCGATTGATTTTGTTGGGTCAATTTAGCCCCCAGGAAAGAAAACTGGTGCACACTATATCATCACCATAATGGAGTATCTAACCAGATTGGTAGAGGCACAACCAGTTAAGGATTGTGTAGGGGCTACAACAGTGAAGTTTTCGTTTAAGTATATCTTAACTAGATTTATTTGTTTGAAAGTGTTGATGAGTGACAAAGGTATTCACTTTCTGAATGAAACAAACAAGATGTTAGAAAAGGAATTGTAGGACTACCATCAGAAGAGTACACCAAATCACCCATAGGCCAATGGAATTGTTGAGGCCTTCAACAAGATTTTGGAGAACGTGCTGACCAAGATCTAGAACGCATAGCGAAATTATTGGGATGTGCTCATACTTGTAGTATTATGGGCGTATAGGACTACATGCAAGAAGCTAACAGGAAAAACGATGTTCAGATTGGTCTATGGTGTAGAAGCTATTATGCCAATGGAGTATATTGTGCCTAGTCTGCGCATAGCAGCTCTCATAGGTATGGCAGAGCGTGAAGCACTGGAGGAATGGCTCACACAACTGATAAATCTTAAAGAGGACTGATTCTTGGCAAGATTCCATCAAGAAGTATAGAAGGAATGTCAAAAAGCATGGCTTGATCGCCACATCAAACTTCGCACCTTCAAGGTAAACGATCGTGTCTTGTTATATGATGGTAAGTTCACTAAATTTCCTAGTAAATTTCAGATGCATTGGCTGGGGCCATATATTATCAAAGAAATTACAGATGAACGTGCAGTTCAGCTCGTGAAGCTGAATGGGGAACCTTTTCTGGAAAGAGTGAATGGAAGCGGATTGAAGTTGTATACAGGGGATCTTGCACAATGACTATATGGTGGTAGGATAGTCTTAGTGCTCCAGGCAATTGCAAGGGAGCGCGAGACTATAAAATACATTTCCAGAGTTGGAGCACAACATAGCAGGTGAGTTGTGCATAAGATGATGAAGATGCAACCTATGAAGCTGCACGTAGGAATTTGTGCTAAGGAGGGAACTTTCGTGCAGCAAAGCAAGAAAGAGACCGCTGGAGTCATTGTTCATGACTTCATAGCCAGAATATGTTAGAAGTAATACTAAGAGGGGGGGGTGAATCAATATTATCAAATCAATATAACTTTTTCTTTTCAATATTAAGATTCATATATGCTACTTCAGTTAAGGAAAACTGCGTGTATATGCAACTGTGTGCAGTGCAATAAGCATATATCTAGTAAACTTATGATTCGGTTAGTTGATCCTTAATGAGTGCATTAGAACATTATTAGCCATCTGAAAAATAAACAGGAGCAGTAAAATAGAACAAATCATCACACACAAGAAGCACAAATGAACACCATGATATAAGGTGGAAACCCAATGTGGGTGAAAACCACCTACCGCAATTCGTCTCTATCTTCTTTTAGTTAGAAACTTATTTTTACAATGATTCTGTACTGGTGCAGTATTATACCAGTACGCAGGCTCCTACCTGTAGAAGGCTACAACCTTCTCTCATTCTCCAGACTCTCCTTGAAGGGAGCTACAACCCCCTTAGCTCTTGTACTAGCTGATGTACTAGTATGCAGGTGCTGACCTACAGAAGGCTACGACCTTCTCTTTTCTTCCAGGGACCACATTTCATAAAACATCAATCAAACATCAAGTATATCTACATCAACCAATCTCCTTGTACAAACCAATACTGAATCAAACAATCACTTCTCTGTATGCTATGCCCAGAAAACAATAACTGTAACCAGACACCAATCCTGAACCCAGAATACTGCAACAATAAATAGAAGTAGCTAAAATAGATTTCATGAGACGTACACTACTTCAATATGCAGAAACCTGCGTACATACCCAGCTATATTAAGGCCAACCGACGTATACGTTGTCTTCACTTGCTTAACCTATGTGTATATGCGCCTCTACTGTGCCGAACCTATGTACAGATCTATAAAAGATAATTTACCCTTTCACTTAATCAGACATCAGTTATACCCAGATTATCATATTTATAGATCTAATCATGCACCAATTATAATAGATCAAAATCACACAATGATACTACTATTCAAGCCTTAAGATCTCGACCCATCAATAGAACTTATCCATCTTGTAACACTCAAGGTCTTCCTTGATTCAGATCCAACTATACACCACAAACCAATCACCAATATCCTAGATCTTGCTCCACTTAAGATATTCAACGCTTGAGTCAATACCCTTTCCAAATGATCTCCTTCCCTTTTTATAGTCTTAGGCCTTACTCAAACCATGGTCCAAAACCATTGAGAACCAATACTAAGGACCCAATACCTGGGTTCAATATTTCGGACGCAATACCAAGGTCCAAAAGTATAGGTCCAAATACCACGAACCCAAAAATAAGCTTTCCCACATGTACGCGCTTTTCTGTGCATGAAAGTGCATGTATATGCATACGTGAATTTTGATCATCAATCCCGCGTGTATACGTGACTTGTTTAAGAGGAACCTGCGTATATATATTTTCCTTCCATTCTGAGAGCTTGAACTGTGATCTACCATTTGAGTGTGTTGCCATCAAGGACAACACCTGTGCCATAGTGCCAAACCTGTGGCAACAATATCCCCCTTTGGACTTGATGGCAACCACAAATTATTCAAAGTGATTCTCCCCCTTTGACATCAAGGGCAAAGGGTTATGCTCCCCCTGAGTACATGCTGAATTCTCTGCTCTGCTGTGGTGTCCAAGCTCCCCCTGACTATAGGCAAGGTCTGCAAGAAGGTGATATACAAGAAGAAATATGGATTTATGCATCATAAATGACTTTCTTATCACTAAAGACTCATACATCCACCTCCCAATCAAGTGGAAATATACCAATATTGACCCATCCGCCCAACCAGGTGGGGATACACCAAGAATAAAATAGGAACATTATATCATGCATCCCAGGCATAGTGGGGAAACCAAGATAGGCCGTTACATGACCTTGATAAGAAAAGACATACATGACATAGAGATGAAATATCTAGAGCAAGACTATGATGGTTATCAACAACTATCATCAGCAGCATCTGTTAATCATCATTCAAACCAACAACCATGTTCTCCCTCTGCACTTGTTCCACCTGAAATCAAAACAACTGTGAATTTGAACAAAGATCTTCTAAGATAATGCCAACAATGCATTATTAGAAGAATATATGCTCCCCCTGAACCTGTGCCAGATGGTCTCTATCAGACCCATATTAGACTCTTTTCATCCTGAGCCTGGCCCACTGTTTGTCTTCAAACCAACATATACGCAACTGAAACCACAGAAACCAGCGTATGTACATGGATTATCCACATGAAACTCGCATACAACCATTAATCTCTAAAACAGACAAGTTTCAACAGCAAGATGATACATCAACTACTCCCAGCTTCTGTCTGAGGTATTCAAATGTCTCCCTGGGAGGTGGTTTGTTGAGTATATCAGCAACTTGTTCCTTAGAGGGAACATACTCCAATTTGACCTTTTGTTCAAGCAATTGTTCTCGGAGAAAATGATATTTGATAGGTATGTGCTTGGTCTTTGAATGCATGACTGGATTTTTTGAAATGCTGATTGCACGTGTATTATCACAAAAAATGGAGATAGGTCGAGTACAAGTGATTTGAATGTCTTGAAATGTTTGCATCATCCAAAGGAGTTTTGTGTAGCAAGATGCAGGAGCTACGTATTCTGCTTCAGATGTAGATAATGCAATTGAACTTTGTTTCTTGTTGAACCAAGGTACTAATTTGGAACCCATAAAGAATGCACCACCACTAGTGCTTTTTCTGTCATCCATGCTTCCTGCCCAATCTGCATCTAGATATGCATGAAGTGTGAGATCAGTATCTCTAGGATACCATAAGCCATAGTTTTGAGTTCCTTGAAGATACTTGAAAATTCTCTTAACTGCCTGAAGATGAGTTTCCTTTGAATTTGCCTGAAACCTTCCAACTCTTCCTACTACATGCATAATGTCTAGTTGGGTAGCTGTTAGATAGAGAAGACTACCAATCATGTATCTATAGGTTGGTTGATGTACTTCTGTTGATTCATCATTTGCACTAAGGTTGCATCCTGTTACCATAGGGGTACATACTGGTTTCGAATCCTACATCCCATATTTTTTCAAGATCTGCTTCAGATACTTGGTTTGTGATAGAAAAATATCGTCTTTTTTTTGTTGGACTTGTAAACCAAGAAAATATGTGAGCTCACCAAGCAGGGACATTTCAAATTATTTTTGCATCACCAATGCAAAGTTTTGACTCATGTCTTCTTCATTGCTACCAAAGATGATATCATCAATATACACAAGAAGTATTAGCAACTTATCATTGTCAATTTTTATATATATTTCTATATGTTGATCCTTTTGTAAAACCTTGTTGATGGATGTACTTATCCAACAAATAATACCAAGCCCTTGGAGCCTGTTTAAGGACATAGAGAGCCTTTTTCAGTCTGCATACATGTTTTGGATCATTTCCAAGGATAAACCCATCTGGTTTCTCAATATACACTTCTTCATCCAAGTCTCCATTCAGAAAGGTAGATTTCACATCCATTTGAAATACTTTGAACTTTTGAAAGCTAGAAAGAGCAAGGAACATTCTTATGGCCTCAAGTCTAGCAACTGGTGCAAAAGTTTCTTCAAAGTCTATACCTTCTTGTTGAGCATACCCTTTACAAACAAGTCTGACCTTTTTTCTAATCACATCTCCATTTTCATTCAGCTTCTTTTTTAATATCCATTTTGTCCCTGTGACATTCTTATCATTTGGTCTAGGAACCAACTCCCAAGTGTTATTCTTTTCAATGTACTCAAGTTCTTCATTCATGGCCTTGACCCAGCATTCATCTTTGCATTCTTCTCTTACATGTTGTGTTTCAGTGGAGGAGAGAAATGCTAGATAGCTTGAAGCTTCTGAAATAGTTCTTCTTGTTTGTACACTGCCTCTTTCTGCCCCAAAATTTGAGTTTCTGGATGATTCTTCTGAACGTACCTGGATGGAGTCTTTCCTTCTATCCTAATCTATTCTTCTGGTGCCTCATGGGTTTCTTCTTCATCATGAGTCTGATTTGATGTTGAAGGATAGTCCTCATCATCTTCGAAATCTTCATATTTTACTTGCCTAGGAGTGTTTCCTTCTTCATCAACCACTACATCAATACTTTCAACAATTTTTCCAAGTCTTTTATTGTAACACTTATATGCTTTGTTGTGGCGAGAGTAACCAAGGAGAATGCCTTCATCTGCTCTAGGTTCAAACTTGCCAAGGTTTTCATCAGTCTTTTTGATGTAGCATTTGCTTCCAAAAATCTTGAAGTATTTTACCGTGGGAGCCTTACCATACCAAAGTTCATGAGGAGTTTGAGTGTTGTTCACCCGGATGTTTGTTTTGTTGAGAATAGTAACAGCAGCAAATGCAGCTTCACCCTAGAAGGTTGCGGGAGTTCCTGACTCATAAAGCATAGCATGAGCCATTTGTTGAACCGTTCTGTTCATCCTTTCCACTACTCCATTTTGCTGAGGAGTCCTTGTAGTAGAGAATTCCCTTCTTTTTCCATGTTCTTCACAAAAATCGAAAAATTCATCCGAGGTAAATTCCCCTCCTTGATTAGACCTGAGGCATTTGATTCTGAGATCTGATTCGTTTTCAACCATGGCTTTGAATTCTTTGAACTTTTCGAAAGCTTCGTCTTTATGCTTCAGAAGTCCTATCCAACACATCCTAGAAAAGTCATCAATAAACAAAATAAAGTATTCTTCTCCTCAAGGTGACCTTTTCCTAGATGGACCACATACATCAGTATGGACAAGTTCAAGTGGCATGCTAGTTGATCCTTCCTTCTCAAAGAAATTAGTTCTAGTTTGCTTACCAAACTAACATGATTTGCATATTGTATTGTCTAGAATTCTGATGTTAGGGAGATCACAAACAGCCTGATATTTGCATGCTTTCCTTATCTGAGAGAAGCTTAGATGCCCCAATATTCTATGCCATAGCCAGTGTTCACCATTCTTGCTTATATAGCATTGTTGTTGTCCTCTGTTGAGTATGTATAAATTATTTGGAGTTCTTATGCCTTTGATCACTGTTTCTCCTGTATCAAGCTCATGAACAAAGCATCCATTTGATCAAAATATTACTTCATTTCCTTGATCACACATTTGACTGAAACTCAATAGATTATGCTTTAAGCCATCAACATACATAACATTTCCAGCTTTGACCTTTTCTTCCAAAAGAACAGAACCTTTACCTTTTATGAGAGCAAGGGTGTCACTTCCAAATGAGACATTCCTTTCCTTTTCTAAGGCAATATATGACTGAAGTTTTTCTTTATCACCTGTCATATGTTTCGAGCATCCACTGTTGATGTACCACTGATTTTCCTATCCTTCTGCATATCAAACTATCCCACATCTTTCTGGTTGTGATTCTTTCTTTCTCCATGTTTTGGGACTCAATGAAACTTTCTCCTTCTGAGTTGTTTGCCGAAACCTACTCCTGTATTAAGAATCTTCATGACCGAAGTTGTTACAAATAGAACATTCTATTTCGTTCTCAAGAGCAGAAAAGTTATTGTAGGTCCTTTTCATGATCCCAGTCATACTCCTTTGTTTTTGAGCTTCTCTAGTCATCATGGTCTTGTAGGCAACACATTGAGAAGCTTTGTGACTAAAGTTATGATAAGAGAAACATTGACCATTGAAGAAATTCCTGCGATTATCAAACCTAGCGACCAAATAATTGTAGTTTCCATTGACATCCATTCTTGAGGAAAATTGAGAATAATTTTCCTATGGTTCGTTGTAGCTACTGTTCATCCTTGAAGTAGATTGCCCCCGATTCACTTGGTAATATTTGTTCATTCTTGAAGCAAATTGTCCCTGATTTACCTCATGATCTACATTATGCTTTTGTTGTCGACTGTCAACCTGTTCAGTTCTCCTTGCTGCATCAAGATAACTTTTGGAGGTGGATGGCTTCTGTGCTTGCTTTTGTACTTGAGACGCTTCTTCAGTATATCCAAGACCTATCTTGATTAGCGGATAACGCTGCACTTTGATAATCTCATATAAAGTTTCAGATCCTTTAGCAAATCTAAGATTAAGAGCTTTTGATTTCTCAGTATCTTTTCTAAGTCCCACAATTTCACATTCTAACTTTCCATTGTGTTTTTCTCTTTCAGCAAGTTGGAATGTCAGAGTATCTATAATCATATTCTTTTCCTCTAAACAAATTTTAAGTTTAGAAATTTCTTCATAAAGACCTTCTTCATCTATAGCATCCATGAAATCATCATCTTCAAAGGCCATCAAATGTCTATAATCATTACGTTGTTCATCTTCATCACTATTTGAAAATCCATCATTGTCTTCATGTGTATAATAGCTCTTCTTACCTACATTCTGTTTTCTGTTCCATCTAACTGGTTCCTTTCCTTTGTCAAGTTTATCTTTATGAGGACGCTTGGTAGCATAGTGACCAACTCTTCCACAAGCAAAGCATTTGAAAGGTAGCTTACCTCTGAATCTTCCAGTCCCTCATTGAAGGTTCTTCACAAAGTTTGATTCTTCCTCTTCTTCTGACATATTCCCTGACTCATTGTAATATCCTTTTCTAGAGGCTTTGAATACGGCTTCTCTCCTATCCGATGACCCCCCTTTTCTCATTTTGTAAGCAGTTAGGATTCCATGCAGCTATGACATGGTAATTCTCTGTAGATTTTGCTTTTCTTCTATGGCAGAAAATTTTGAATCAAACTTAGAAGACAAAGATCTTAGAACCTTTTCAACCAAAGTAACTTATTTACTTCTTCACCCAAGTTTTTCATACAATTAACAATCTCATCTATACGTAAGAAATAGTTAGCCACACTTTCTTCATTGTGCATTCTAATATTTTCATACTGAATTCTGAGAGTTTGTAGTTTTTCCCGTTTTACCTGATCATCTCCTTCATAGCTCAGAATGATCTTGTCCCATATTTCTTTTGCGGTTTTGAGCTACATAACCTTGACAAATTCTGATTGAGATAGACTCCCTAATAGAGTATTGACAGCCTTTGCATTTGTTTCATACTGCTTCTTACCAGCCGTATATATGGGAGTTGCTGATGGAAATGTGTAACCTGTTTCTGAAATATCCCAAACTTCTGTAGCAAGATATTGAAGATAGGCTATGATTCTTACATTCCAATAGATGAAGTTGCTCCCATCAAAAATTGGTGGCCTGATCGATGCCTCCTTTCCGTAGTTTCTCATGATGATAGATCTTCCTTCAATCGATCAAGCTTCTTCTGAAGGACCTACTCTTATACCAATTGTTGGAAATAATACTAAGAGGGGTGGGGGGGTGAATTAGTATTATCAAATCAATATAACTTTTTCTTTTCAATATTAAGATTCATATACGCTACTGCAGTTAAGAAAAACTGCGTGTATACGCAACTGTGTGTAGTGCAACAAGTGTATATCTAGTAAACTTATGATTCAGTTAGTTGATCCTTAATGAGTGCAACAAAACATTATTAGCCATATGAACAATAAACAGGAGCAGTAAAATAGAACAGATCATCACACACAAGAAGCACACATGAACACCATGATATAAGGTGGAAACCCAATGTGGGTGAAAACCACCTGCTGCAATTCATCTCTATCTTCTTTTAATTAGAAACTTCTTTTTACAATGATTATGTACTGGTGTGGCCTTATACCAGTACGCAGGCTGCTAACTGCAGAAGGCTACAACCTTCTCTCATTCTCCAGACTCTCCTGGAACGGAGCTACAACCCCCTTAGCTCTTGTACTATCTGATGTACTAGTACGTAGGTGCTGACCTATAGAATATTACAACCTTCTCTTTTCTTCTAGGGACCACGTTTCATAATACATCAATCAAACATCAAGTATATCTGCATCAACCAATCTCCTTGTACAAACCAATACTAAATCAAACAATCACTTCTCTGTATGGTATGCCCAGAAAACAATAACTGTAACCAGACACCAATCCTAAATCCAGAATACTGCAGCAATAAATAGAGGTAGCTAAAACAATTTTCATGAGACGTATACTACTTCAATATGCATAAACCTACATACATACGCAGCTGTATGAAGGCCAACCAGCGTATACGCTATCTTCACTTGCTTAACCTGCGTGTATACATTCTTATGCCGTGTCGAACCTGCATATAGATCTATAAAAGATAATTTACCCTTTCACTTAATCAGACATCAGTTATACCCAGATTATCAGATTTATAGATCTAATCATGCACCAATTATAACATATCAAAATCACACAATGATACTACTATTCAAGCCTTAAGATCTCGACCCATCAATAGAACTTATCCATCTTATAACGCTTAGGTTTCTCCTTGATTGAGATCTAGCTATACACCACAAACCAATCACCAATATTCTAGATCTTGCTCCTCTTAAGATATTCAATGCTTGAGTTGATACCCTTGCCAAATGATCTCCTTCCCTTTTTATAGTCTTAGGCCTTACTCAAACCATGGTCCAAAACCATTTAGAACCAATACTAGGGACCCAATACCTGGGTTCAATATTTCAGATGCAATACCAAGGTCCAAAACCATAGGTCCAAATACCACAGACCCAAAAATAAGCTTTCCCACATGTACGCTCTTTTCCGTGGATGAAAGTGCGTGTATACGCATACATGACTTTTGATCATCAATCCCGCATGTATACGTGACTTGGTTAAGGGGAACCTGCGTATATATAATTTCCTTCCATTCTGAGAGCTTGAACTGTGATCTGCCATCTGAGTGCATTGCCATCAAGGACAACACCTGTTCCATAGTGCCAAACCCGTGTCATAATGCCAACAGAAGACGGTTAATAGGAGTGGGATGGCAGCATTTAAGGCAAAAATATTTGAAGATCTATCGCCACAACAACATTATTGTCAGGATTTGGGGGAACAGTCGAATTCAAATTCAAAACCCCTATAAATTACATATGTCGGTACAACAAAGAACACTTTGCACCCTTAGAGTTTTTGTTGAGCTATGTTGTCTGTCGCATATGAATCGGTCATATTGGGAGGATTTGGTTGCGAGTCCTTCATTTTCTAATTTTTTTGAATTGAATCAGAAGTTCATTCTAGAAAAGATGCTTGGACCAAGCCTTACAGAAACCATGAGTACTGGTGGTGATGTTTCCTCTGAGGGAGCTGCCCCATAAGTTGTGAGTATGGAAGCTCTAGCTCCTGTGCCTACGACACCAAGATCACCTAGGCCAAAGCCTACCCCTACAAGAGAAACCCAGACATCTAAAGAAAATAAGGATAAACAGAAAAAGTTGGTACCAGTACGCAAATCCCCAGGAATCATTCTGTAGCATAGAAACAAAAGAAGGACAAGCAACCTGAGAAAGTAGTTGACCTAAAGGCGGAAGAAGGCCAGGGAACATAGGATATAAATGTTGAGGCAGTGGAGCCCATAACATAGCTACCCGACTATATCCCTCAATGCAAGGGGGAGACGAAGGTCACAAATGACCCAGTTTCAGAGAAGTTTTATATTTCTACACCCCTGCTACCTGAGCAAGTTCACTTTGAAGTTTCACAGCTTGTATGGATCCCACTGCTGAAGATGGAGGATTGATACCTCGCCGATCATTCTAGGGTACCACACTTAGAAACTGAGAAGTACATGAAGTGCGTCTACTACGCGGAGTCAAGGGTTATCGCATTAGAGATGGTGGAATGGATCTGTGGCGTGGAGAACTCAGGGTTATTGAATCTGTTGTGGGTGCCCCATTATCAATGCACCCCTAACAACACAATTTGTGTGTGCCAGTTGCTCACTCTAGTACACTATGGGTGTTTATGGCTAGGAGGGCCTATCCCCATCACTGACATGCTCATTCACAGGATGACGCACCTTCCATATGAAGGATTTGAATCCAAAAAAGGAGTTTCGTGGAAAGATGGGGGAAAAGGACTTGGAATAAAGAATGAAACAATAATTTGACATCATGAAGAAGGCACAAGGGTATTCCATCATGTCAATAAACGACCCAACAGTGAAAATTTCCACCCAATTTTTAGCATGAAGGTGATGAGAAAGTGTCACGCGGATGAAGCTCTGATGGCTGTAGTGTCCCTGGATGCACAATGCGTGAAGAGCATGTAGTTCAACTGGTCCAGGTATCTCTGTCAGGAGTTATTGGAAGACTGCCGTGAGGCCCAGGATGAAACCAAGTCATTTCATTACGCTTGGTTGTTGCTATCTATTATATTGGTTGAGTGGGAACTGTCGGAGGATAACCATTTTCCTCCACTGGATGAAGGATTACTGGAGGCAGCATAGTTCACCTCCTTGGGGGATATAAAGGACCTCGTGTAGATCATAGAAACAAAGATCTTTTGGGTCTTGATGGAAATGAGTCTATACATGGCCATCAATCGATGACCAAGGTTGTCACCAACCTTGTATATGTAGTTGACAGCCTATGCAACATTCAAGGTTGCCTTCCATAGAGTTTACATTCAAGCATGGAAGGATCCACATTAGAAATGGCATGCGTTGCCATATTTGGTGATGGAGATAGATGTACAGGACGTGATCGTGAGATGGCTAGCAGAGTGGTGTGCCCCCTCAGATTTGGATGTTGGAACCAGTAAGGGCATGGGAAGTTCGACAACACAGACGAGAAAGGAAACACCTAAGTAGGCTACACAGAACCTAGTCACGTATAAAAAGAAGGAAACCGTAGAGAAGGCTTGAATCAAGAAAGAGCGCACTACCAAGGAGTAAGCAGAATAGGAGGAGAATGAGTCACAAAGAAGTGGAAAGTCACCTTTGCCAGAGACTAAGGAGGAAGAACTATTAGAGCAAGGCAGTGGAAGAGATAAGGAGAAGAGCACCCCGTTCTTTATGAAGAAGTGTGGAAAGGGGCACCAGGAAGGTCCCCGGAAAAAGAAAAAATTGAACAAGTTGCAGGGTGATCCCATGGTCTTGATGGATGGCGATCTCGATGAGATCAAGGATAATATAAGGGACACTACGACTAAAGTGTGGCAACAGTTCAAGCAGTAGTATATGCAGACATTGGGGAGCATCCAAAGGGATCTACATGAGCTGCAAATCCAAAAAAACAAGATATAGGTGGGCACTGGTCAAGCGAGTGTAGAACAAATGAATCTGGCATCGGGGATGACTCAAGCATATGAGTTGGTAAGGACCCTCGAACTTAGAACAATTTCACTACCAGAAGGGTCCCTTTGTGTGGAGACAACCAATGATCATGTCATCCTAAAAACAATTAAGAACATTAGGTTGAACATAGCAGCGCACCCCAATGAGATCCTCCATGTGCTGCATGCAGGGGTGAAAGAGGAATTGAGGGCTCGAGAGTAGCACGCTCTCAACCTCATCAGTGAATATAGATTGAACAATGAGCAGATGTTCATTGAGAAGATGCAGGCCTTAAAAAAAAAAGGAGATGTTGTAGGCACAAAGTTCTCGACTGGAGTCTACAGTCACAGAGGCATGCAAAACAATGCCTGAGCTTCACATCCCTGAAGTTGCACAGCTAGAAGTGAAGATCAGGAAGTTATCCACTAGTGTGCATGAAGCCAAGGAAAAGGTTGGCTAAGTTCAATTTGAACTCAATATGAAAATTACTGAGTTGTAGTTAAAGTTTCATCCCATGACTCTGCCTGAGGTTCGGGAGCATCACGAATCCACCATTAGAGAAGGGATGGCTACCCTGGATGCCACATTCGCTAACTGTTTGGCATTATTTGAGCAAGCCATGGAGTTTGTCACCAATCTGTAAGAAGATCAAAGCCTGTCGACACTGAATATAGAGATCAGGGAGCTGCATCAGCAACATTACAAGGTTAGGGCAATGACACACTCCATTGCACCAGCGAAGCGCCTCGCCAAACAATAGGAGGAGAAGAAGCTCCTCACGCAAGTAGAAGTGACACAGAAGAAGAGGGCCTTTCTAAAGGCTAGGCTATAGCAATTGTTGGAAGAAGCTTATCAGATAATGACAACCATCCAAGATAAGCTGAAGGGCTTGTAGTAGATGCAAGAGACAATGGAGTTAGTTGTAGAAGGTCTAGCTATAGAGAAACTAGTTGAAGAGGTGAAGTAGGAAACTACGTAGAGTGTTGTCGAGGTTGCAGTGGTTTAAGCAAAGTTGGGGGATCTTTGTAGTAAGATTGCAGCACCAGCCGAGGGAATCGAGGGTGAGTCATGATATTTGTGTTGGGGGCCTGTTGGGATGGGGTCCCCTCGGTTAGTTTTGAGGTTAAAATAGCCCAAGCTTTGATGTATATTTTGTAACTAATGTAAAGTCTCCACGATTTGTGGATGCAAAGTGCATAGATGGTTAGGATTCAAAGGGGTTTTAGCCCTTGTTTATGTAAAGTTTGAGTCGGCTTTGAGACCTACCCATGGTCCATGGACCATGGGATTGTATGTAAAAGGCTATAAATAGGTGTGTCTTAGAGAGTATAGGGGGGATATCTAGGAAAATCAAGGATGTAATGGGTCAATAGAGGAAATTGTTAGTGCAGAGAAGTGGGTCAGATAGGAGAAAAAGGATCTGCAATTGAGTGCACAGAGGTCTAGGTAGAGTCCGCAGTTGAGTGCGAAGACCCTTGTAGCTGAGTGCGCAGGGTAGTTTTGAGCCTATAAAGTTAAATTGAAGATAAATAAAGAATATTACCAAATAAATATTGTGTATATCTATTTATTTCTAATTACTTTTGTTTACGATCTATGTTGTGGATGAATAATGTGTTTATGAAATATTGATCTAATGATGTACAATTCATTTTAATAAACCTTAATAGACGTACGCAATGCATGTTAAGTACTTTCATGAAGATTGGGATAAATTTTGTTATGTTTTCTAAGTAACTTAAGTAGATCTATGTGAACACTAATTTAGATTGTTCTCTAAATATGTGTAAGTGGATAAATCGACTATTTAGGGTCCGTAAAGGCTGATTGTGGACCTTCACGAAGGTCTGAAGGTTGTTTTAGTAGAGTTGCAATACCGAGACCTAAGGGCTTATCAGTCTGCATGAAGGTAGGTTAGAGGTGCTAAAAAACATCATACTCGTCTTTGGATGCATAAACTTCATTTTTACATCCCCCCCCATACTACTTCAGGTGAGATTGCATCCTGCGCTACACGGGTTGTTGTCGAAAGGGCCAGTAGTGTAGGGATTTGTTCGTTGGCACAACTAACTCTAAACTTGGGTCAATTCCCCCTAAGCCAACAGATCATGTTCAACCAAGGTTTATATGGTTGAATATGGTCAAACAAAATAGTCAAAGGCACTATGCTCAACGATATTAGAGTTTATAATATTTGTTTTATTTGGTCTATCTTGTTTATATTTGGGTTTATAATATTTGGATTATAGCATTTGTTTTATTAATACCTTGGTTTTATAATATAAATCCCTCGTGTTCATTAATCCCTTGTGTTTATAATAGTAATGGCTTGGTTTTATTCATCGATTGGGTTTATAATATTAACAACCCCTTGGTTTACATTACATTGCAATTAATTCAATGTCACATTTGATGTTTGAAAATTAGGTCTATGTGATATATAACATTTTAGTTTGCAATATTGGTTTAGAATTAGGGTATAATATTACGTTTATAATATTAGGGTTTATGATTTTGGATTAAAATTTTATGGTTTATAATATCTATGTTATGGTTTATTTTCAACAATCATAAAGCATGGTTAGCCATGGTTAACCATGATCCACCATGTTCAACCATGACCAACCATGTTCAACTAAGGTCAATGATGGCCATCCAAGATTAACAATAGTTAACCAAGGTCCATCATGATCAATAAAGCTCATTCAAGCTCAACATGGTAAGAATGGTTAACCAAGATCAACTATCATCGACTACGGTCAACTATAGTCAACTAAGGTCAACAAAGATCAACCATGGTCAACTATGGCAAACCAAAATGAGCATGGTTAGAATGGTGTAACATGGTAAAACAAGGTCAACCATGGTGAACCATAGTCAATGAGGATCAACCATGGTTAACCTTGGTCAACCACGATCAACCACGATCAACCATGGTTTTCCATGACAAATCATAATTTACCATGGTCAACCATGATCAACCATAATTTCCAATCAAGCTCTCGATGATTAGGATCATCCAGAATGTTCAACCAAGGTTTATATGGTTTAATATGGTAAAAAAAATGTTCAATCAAAGGCTTTAAGGTCAACCAAATTGGAGTTTATAACATTTGGTTTATTTGATCTATATCTTGTTTATATTGGGGTTTATAATATTAACCCGCTTGGTTTATAATATTAATAATCCCTTGGGTTAGTTAATCCCTTGGATTTTTAATATTAATCAATTTGGTGTATTAATATATGGGGTTTATAATATTAATATTTTGGGTTTATTAATCCCTTGTGTTTATAATATTAATCACTTGGGTTTATTGATCCCTTGGTTTGTAATATTAATAATCCCTTGGGTTTACTTTACATTGCTATTAATTCAATGTTTTATTTTGACATTTGAAAATTACGCTTTAATAATAGGGTTTATAATTTTATAATTTATAATATTGGGTTTAATATTTCAGTCTTATTGATAGTGTTGGACCTGCCAACATTCAGGGGATCTCCCCGATATGAAGTCCCAGCTAGACCTCACACCATTTGGTGTAGGATTCCCATTTGGTATAAAGTCCTTGTTGCCATATAATTAGAGATATGCCTTGGCTATAGCTATCAACACATGCGAGTGTTGCGATGGTATCTTCAGAAAACAAGGTAAGTGTGCCTAGTGATTGCATAATGTAACTCATGTCTCTGTCCTCTTACTGCAAAGGGAGAGAGTAAAGTGAGTCTCTAAGTGAGAGGTAATATACCACCTAGGAAGAGACACATGTGAACCAGAAAGGTCTATCAAGCATCCTATGGAATAATCCACAGTGGATACGACAATCGTTAAAACTGAGGTGAAGGGGACAACATGTACACCTACCAATGGAGTAGTCCACATGGATGTGATGGTCGTTGTAACCAGAAAACAAATATGGTCTGTCAAGTATCATGTGGAGTAGTCCACAAGGATGTGATAGCAGTGATAACCAATACACAAGGATGTTTTCTCTAATATCCCATGGAGTATTCCAGAGGGATGCAACAATGGTGATAACTAAGACAAGACATTCCCAACAATGTAAGTACTAAAGCAACAAAAGTAGTTCAACTATCTTAGTATAGGTGGAACAAACATGAATTACAAATTCCGAAAGAATAGTCTTACAAACAACTACAAAACATGCATGGAAACGTGTTGACCTCAACATGATTCTGAATTAATAAGAAGTCCCAAGACACATTTGTACACCATACATCACTAGTACCAATAGTTCAACGTTGGAGCCACTCTTTGCTCCTCAAAGAACTTGTTTTCTATTACCAAGGCTATGTGGGAGGAGCTAAGGTGAAAAGTCGATGCTCATACAATGAGAGGGGTATATATAGCCAAGGGTGATGCTTGACGCTTGTGACTCTTGGACCACTCTCATGACCATTCAACTTCATATGAATTTTCAACTGACATGTCTCTTCATCTTCATGTGTGTGTCCATTGGACATCCACTTTAAATTACGTTCGGTTACAACAGATATGGCCCATAATAGTGATGTGGCCTTAAAAAATCATGACACTGCTGACATGACACTGCTGACATGTACTGGATGGTTGTGGTGGCCATGTGAGGCTGTTGTGCTACTAAATGATGGATATACTCTCAGGTGTGGTTTGTCTTCTCCTCCGCATGGCTTCATGCTACGGGGTATTCAATGGTCTTGGTATTGCAATATGGTTGTGTGAATGTGTTCCTTTCACTTGAGCTTCTCTCATCCATCCACCACAAGTAAGTCTTCTAGCATGTTTGCTCCTTCTTCATCTCATTCATCGTCTACACCATGACCCATTAGTGTACCTATTCCTACAATTCACTCATGACAAGACGGCCTCAAAACCAAAACCTCCTAGTCTAAGATGCATGCATTTTTTTCCATGATCCAGGCCTGGAATAGATGATAGGCTGGGAAGAGGTCCCAACAATTGCGCAATGCATGGTTCCAGGCGATATAGAGGTTGACTAGCCACTACGACTATGCAGAGCATAGTTTGGGCTTGGTTGAGGAATGTTGGGGCACATTCTGCACTATCGGTAAAAACCGTGAAGTGGTCATTGGGAGGAAGGATTGCATAGCTAAGGTCACGAGTGACAGCTGCAAGGTGGGACCATGAGGGAAAACTCTATGCAGGTTCCAAAGGGAAGACAAGGTAGGACAATAGAGACACCAGAGGACAGTTCTACGTATTGTTTGAGAGAAACAAGTTCCGGTTGAGGGAGGTCACTGGGAGGACACCTTTCTGTAGTTTCTATGAGCATTGCAAGCTTAGGTCTCTATGCAATGTGTGGTTCCAGTAAACATGAATTTAGGCTTGATGATTAATCATATGAAGTGCAGGTCGAGACTTGAGACAGTTTTTGTGTAGTTCTAGGAAGGAAGAGAGGCTTCTCACCTCTGTGATTGTGCATTGCAACTGACCCAAAGGGAAACCTCAAGCAATGTGCAGTTATAGGCATTAGAGAAGCACCACTTATGGCTGAGAGTGTGTAGTGTATCTAAGTTAGGGTCCAGTGAAGTGGAGGTCCAGGTAAATAGCTAAGTGTGAGAGGAAAATGAACTTATGATAACTTCGACATTGTGATCACACACTTAGCATACTTCAACAACATGAAAACATTGACCGCTATGATAATAGAGAAAATCATGACCCTTTCTGGAATTGTCTAGAGATTAAAACAACAAGTGTGACACTTGGGATAGACCTTTGGATGATTGTGACGACAATTGCATGACGGTGCTTACAACTTTTTGTATGAGTGTGATAGGTTTTCACATGGCTAGGACAACTTGTATAAATGAATACCGACCTTTATGGTCACCAGAATGGTTCGCAAACATGACATAACAACCAAACCTATCAAAAGATGATAATTGACCCAACAAGCGAAAGGGAGCAAGACAAGTAGGGAAAGACATGGAATAACTTTCAGTGCTTGCAACCATGCATGTCATTGAAGAAAAAATGGTATGAAAATGATAAAAAATACTTCAAGCTACACTAAGAGGTTTATTTCAAAAGATGTTTTTTTTTCCACACCTACCATCCAAAGGGTTATACATCAGATGGAGTATTCATGCAGTGCCAATCTTCTATCATACCTTGGCTTCCTTCGTCTTCTTATCTTCCAACTCATCTCCTTGAGATTCCTCTAGCATGGCATCCTTCTTGTGACACTGAGAGACACATCTTTGCAGTTTTAGTGGGCAGTGACTGTTTCGGTATGAGGCCCTAGAAGGACACATCTATCTAGTTTCAGGATGCAAGGCAGAGCGAGCAGCTGAGGGACAAGCTGCACAGTTTTAGGATGCAAGACATTGCTATAGGATGAGGTCCTGGGAGGACACCTCTGCACAGTTTTAGGATATAAGGAAGACAGGAAAACTGAGGGACAAAACTACACAGTTTTGGGATGCAAGAAACTGCTACAGGATGAGGCCCTGGGAGGACACATCTATTTGCTTTCAGGATGCAAGGTAGACTGGGCAGCTACGGGAAAAAACTGCATAGTTTCTAGAGACAATGGGTTTCGGCTGAGGGAAGGACACTCAATGAAACCACTATGTAGTTTCAAATTCTAAGGGAGATTGGGAAGATTTCCCCTTGAAGGAAAACAAACCTTCGTTTGCATGGAAAGCAATAATCTTCTTCCCCGCAGATGACACATACTGTAAAATGATAAAAGTGTGAATGACTCTTAAGATCGAACATGGAAGTTTGAGGTAATTAAATTACCGATAATTGACTAAGGAATGATTGATCACAGGATCCATAGTTGGCTCTGAAATTTGAGTCGGCCAAAATTTTGGATTGTGCTGCAACCACTATGACACTTGGTGACATATTGGTTGAATTCTAGCTTCTCTGTCTTGGTTCATTTTAGTGCAGGGCCTTTTTTCTTCATAAAGTATTGATTCATCGTGTATATTACTTTAGCTTCCCCACTTACTCCATGGGTAGACATGATCCCCTTTGTAACTACTCAGATTAACACAACACAAGATTCAGCCAAATCACAGTGTTTCTAATTGGGAAGGCTAGTTTAGCGTACGATCTTTAGATTTTTAGAGTATAGTTTTTCATCTTTGGTGTTGCTCTGCTACCAGCAAGCCTAGATAGTACCCCGACAGAGTCACTTAGGAACACAATAATCGCTCCATTGAGAGGGAGCCTAGACAATACTCTAGTGGAGTTTCTTACTTCACCTTTCTACACAAGAAGCCTTTATCTTCTTTCAACCTTGTTATTTTTGAAAGAGAACTGTGCATTGGCACTTATTTATTTTTTGGGCAGAAGAGGGATCCCGACTTATTCAGAGAAAGAGAGTTTTTTCCTTCAGAGAAGAGTGTAAATACCTCTAATTCAAGTTTACTCATTTAGATTTTCCCCTTCTTTGTTTCTACTAGTTAGATAAGCTTTAACACACCAAAGCAGAAAACTGAGTACATACATGAGGTTCCCAGACTAGACACAGGTTCATGGTTAGACCAAAGCTTTCCTTACGGATGGATTTTGTTTTCCATCAAGACTTCATCGACCAAAAGTTACAACAAGACACAAGGAATATGAACACAGGACTCGCCAAGCATTGTAGTGTCACAATACTATTTGAACTTCGGACACATACATATTCAAAAACCAAGACATTGGTCCAAGAACAACACTTATTCACGTAGTGAAAAAAATGGAAAAGTGAACATGGAAGGAAACAAGCCAAAATCAAAAGATAAGGTGACAAAATGACTAAAGCAAACATGTTGTGAAATAAGAATGAGACAACCAGGATGAACTATGGGGAATGAGTGCAAGACGAGTGGAAGGGAAGGAGAACTAAGACACAACTAATCCTACTCCTATCCTAATAGCTAGATAGTCAGGGTTACCTATAATGAAATTTCCAGTGAAGTCATTGTAGTTGTTCCCGACTTGCATCCACAAATATAAAAATGATTAAAATAGATAAAAAGTGATGTGCAAAAAAAAATATAGAAACTTAAAAAAATTTCACATGGGAAGGAAGGTCTTTCCTTTGGGTAGAAATACATATCACAACCACTACTTTTACCTAATGCACATGCTTACCTCTTTGATGGATACCGTTTGTCAACAAACCTTAGAAGCCTCTTGCGGGTGCATCCTAGTTTTCACTGAGCTTCTTAGCAAGTGTGAGGAAGGTGATCCGGATTTAGATGGGAACGCAACAAATTATAGAGATAACCATAAACACAAAGATGCAGTGGAAATAATACTTAATTTCATTAATGTAAAATATTGAAATATGCTTACAAACAGAAATGGAAATAAACCAGCTAGGGCAATGGTAGCTTATCTTTGAGAAGAGGCGTGGTGGCTACCTGCCTCTAAACTGGGTTACAATGAGGCTTCAAGGCCTATTTATTGTTGAGAAACAATGGAAAACCCTAAACATCCAAAAACCTAACCGTAGAAGATGAAACGCCAAACTATGAGCCCCATTTTGGGTAAATTGTTACATCAACTTCTCGGGGTCGTAACTTTGGCACCTCATCTCTATTTGACAAGTACAATAGCTCATTAGAAATATCTATCTGAGAACTATAAATTTGGAAAGATAAACATCAGTCTGCTAACCCACGTTTCTCCCAGATTTTCCAAAAATTTCATTTAGGGCCTCAAAATGGCTCTAGAAGTTCAAGACCTGAAAAAAACTGCTAAAAATAGTAAATTGTGCTACAAATAAGGAAATTGAAAAACTGACAGAGATAGTTGTTGGGGTCCAAGTGGGATAGGTGGGTGGCCACCAACATCCACCTGGATAATTCCTCCCCCCTTAGGAAGAAATGGTCCCCATTGCATTGAGTTCCTCCATCTGTTGAGCTTGGTCCCTGGTGAGTTGTTCTGCAATCTCTGATGTGTCCAGTAATGGTGAGAAGCATGGTTGAGAGAATTCCACATTGAACACTCACTGCAAGCAAAGGAATGGAGGAATGATGTGTTCCAAAGAATTGTTTCCCATAGCCTTGGTAATGCTGTAAGGACCATGTCGGAGTGGTCTGAGCTTCTGATGGGCTCTTGTTAGGTGTTCTTTCTGCAGATGCAACAAGACTTTGTCACCCACTTGAAACTTGTGTGGTAACCTTGTGGGTGAGGAGAAGTTGTTCTTGTGTTATGTCATGACTGTATCCCTTTGATGTTGCTGCTGCGTGGAGGAACCCTTCGCGGGGGTCATGGATGTGGCTATGATCTTCCCCTTACTTTGGGAGCGAACCAAACAGAAGATGAATTTCCTAGTCTAGGAGACGATCTTGCTGCATTTCTTAGCAGAGATCAAAGAAGTGGTAGTAGGTGGGGCTACCTCCGGTATCCTATATAATGAATTACCCAATGTAATAATAAGAGCGCGAGGCCTTGACTCATACACAGTATGTCGCCTCCGCAAGTATGTTTGGCCAAATAGTACATCACAAACATCCAGAGGTGCAACATCACACAATACCTCATCTGTGAAGGGCTTGATGTTGTAAGGAAGGCGACATTTCTGGTGAACTTAGAGATCTCGTCGTTGGTGAAGCCACCCGATACTGTATGGTTGTGGGTGTGATATAGTCAATAGGCCCAACTACTTCACGACCTTTACTGAAATGAGGTTCTTTTGGCTGCCATTGTCGACAATGAATTGCAGCGGTGAACCCTTCAAGCACATCTGTGAGTGGAAAAGATGCTCCCCTCCTTTGGATCGTCAAGCTCATTCTTCTGGATCTTTTCTATGGCAACAATGACGATGGGCTCCCCATCAATGATCTACTTCCGTTTTCCATTCCCCTTGTCGGGTTGTGACTCAGTGTCAGAAGATGCACCTGATTCAGAAGCCTTCAACTCGGCCACTAGCGACTACTTGATCTAAGACTCGCTTGTGTTGTGAGTGGGGCTCTTATGTAACTCACACTACTTTCATGTGTCCTTATTCGACTTCATGGTGTTGTTCTTTTCTTGTGACTTTGAAGGGTTGCCTTAGGTTGCCCTGTCTTGGCTTTGTCCTTGGTTCTACAATTTGGGGAAGCCTTTCCCTTGCTTCGCATTCACAATTCCAAAGTCTCACTTCTTCTATTTAAAATTTTGCTTGACCTTCACAATATATCGATATGTCATGCTGAGCAAGGAGATGTTCAAGAATTCTATTTCTTCCTGGATGTACTTGTGTAGGTAGTTGTGGTATTTGAGTATCAAATGCTGCTCCGAATCCTTGATACCCAACTTTGTGTGAAGGGTATGGAAAATATTGGTAAACTCTAGCACATCCTGGTCCCTTCCCTACCGCAGCGTGGTCCACTTTATGTACTGATCCTCATAGCTTCCGATAGGGTAGTACTACACCTTGATGGCATCCTAGAATGAATTCCGGGTGGGTGACACTGAAAATAGTGAGCCTCTACTTTCATCCTTCTGCTCACAGTACGCTTCCCACTAGTCCTTGATGTGGGGGGCTGCTTTGACAAGAGCGAAAATAATCTTTTCCCGACTCGAAAATTCATGAATAGAAAAATACCCTTCTAGCAGATTTAACCATTCATCTATGACATCTGTGTCAATCTGGCCCTCAAATATGGGTATTTCAAAATTAACTTGTACCTTAAATGGTGTGGCATTTCCAGAGTAGCTATTGGAAGTCGATGTGTCGCCTCTGGGTAGCCGCTGAAGCATCTGGACAAAGTTGTCCATCATCGTGTTCCTTTTCCGCTCGAGGGATTCTTCGAGAAAGATTTTGATAGGATCTCCTACCCCCTCATCTTTATTTTCATCCACCATGGGAAGCCGTCAGGATTTGCGAGGCTGGTCTTACAAAGGTTCGACCAATTCAAGCCCTAACTCCTTATATCCCTACCTTGTTGGGGACACGTAAAGAAAAATAGAGAAAAAGCAGACTACTCTGATACCATTGATCCAAATTTAAATGGGAACACAACAAATTACAAAAATAACCATGAACACAAAGATGTAGAGGAAATAATACTTCATTTCATTAATGTAAAATATTGAAATATGATTACAAATGGAAATGGAAATAAACCAGCTAGGGCGATGGTAGCTTATCTCTGAGAAGAGATGTGGCAGCTACCTACCACTGAACTAGGTTACAATGAGGCTCGAAGGCCTATTTATTGTTTAAAAACAATGGAAAACCCTAAACATCCAAAAACCTAACCCTAGAAAATGAAACGCCAAATTGTGAACCTCGTTTTGGGTAAATTGGTACATCAACTTCCCGGGGTCGTAATTTTGTCAACCGATCTCCATTTGACATGTACAATAGCGCATTTCAAAAGATCTATCTGAGAACTATAACTTTGGGAAGAGCAACATCGGTCCATGGACCCATGTTGCTCCCAAATTTCCCAAAAAACATCGTTTAGGGCCTCAAAATGGCTCTAGAAGTTTAGGACCTGAAAAACTGCTAAAAATAGTAAATTGTGCTACAAATAAGGAAACTAAAAGATTGATAGAGACAATTGTGGGGGTCCAAGTGGAATAGGTGGGCGGCCACCAACATCCACTTGGATCAGAAGGATTGAAACTTGTTGCCTACAACAGAGCTTGCCAAGTAAGATTGTTCCAAGAATTCAATGATTGGCTTGTAAAATTCATGCTAGCCATCTTGAAAACCTCGTGATCTTTGAAAAGATGAATTTATGATTAGATAAGAATGATCATGATGGGAATCTTGTAAATAAAAATAGGTATGATCATCCTTAGCGGTTATACCAGTACAGTGAGGACCGACCATCACCATCAGTGAGGACTAAAGTGTCTCACCTGCTTGACGGAAACCTGAAGAGAGAGATATTAAGCAATGAAGATCAGAGAGCATGAAGAAACTGTCACCCGATGTGCTGATGGAAAAAAAATAAGTCGAATGATAGTCACCCGAGATAGAGAATTAATCAGATGAGCTACTTGAGATGTCAGATTCCTAGTTTGCAATGAACAAAGAAAAATTCATTTGAACAATATTTTGAATGCTCTAAACAATGGAACCAAGTTCGTTGTGCACTAGATATGGAGGACTACCTTATCACAACTGGTGACAAGGTGTGCAAGCATCATAGTTAGCACAAGAATTTAAGACGGATGCAAGCCCCGTGAATGTGTGAAACTAGTTGAGGCATGGTGAATGGAGGGGAATTTGATTCATGTGATAGTTGATGTGTTCATCATTACCCAGGGAGATTTATGGTGTTACGAGAGGATAAATTTGTAGTACAAGGTTTGCAAGAAGACTAAGGAGCTGACCATGAAGGGGAAAATTCGATAAATAGGATTGCGGACAAAGATAGTCATTGAGATGTTCAACTTCAAAATTCCCTGACTTCCTGAGATACAGACATTCCCAACCTAAGTTTGATGTGAGAGATGTGCATGAAGATGTATGTGCTATAACAGATTCGTGAATTTGGCCATAAGTGAAAATTTGAAAATTTGAGAGATCACATCCGGAATACTAAACATTTTTTACACATGAATTCACATAGAGTGCAACCATGTAGATACATATATTATGTGTGAGAAACCAAATCTAATTTGCTTCAAGGGGCTTACCAGAGTCCCAAAGTCCTCACATAACCATCAATGGACATTGAAGTGCCTCAATGCCTTGGCACATCCTAAAATTTTCCAAATATGTAGAATCGAATTCTGAAACTTGATCTAGATCAAGCATGGCTTGAGGGAAGTTGCTGCTAATTTCAGAACTGCTCTCCTGATGGTAGAGATCTTTGTCACATGTTTCAACAACAATTAGATTTATCAATTGAGAAGGTTCTTCTGATGGTACATCCAAAGATAAATGAATTGGTGAGCTCGAACAGGAAAGATTATTTGATGAGTTGTCTTCATGCAACATAACAGATGATGAGGGGGAATGGGAAGGGCGCTCTATGATTAGACAGTTTTCAACTTTATCATGGACAACCTCATCATCTTGTGTCGATCTAGGAGATAAATCATCAGATGGAGAAACAAGAGAGCATGGATTATCTCCGCAACATGTATATGCATTGTGAATGGTAGGACACAAGAGAAAGTGAGGTGAAGATGAAGTTTTGATATGGACGTATTTTTTGACGAGAGCGCGTTCTAGATTTGAATTAGAATATTCTTGAGAAACTGGAAGATTACATGATGTGCTTTGGCATTTGTCAGGACATATTGAAGCATGGGAGTGATGAATGCCCAAGACTAGGGGTTGATCGAAATAAGTGATTTTACAGGATGTTCCTCCGAGATTAGCAGATTGAGAATCGTTTAAGAATGGAAGCTCTTTGTATTGATGTGGAAAATTTTGAAACAGAGAGGGAAGATTGATATTTCCCTCACCTTTCTTCTCCTCTTCCTATGTAATATTTCTACCTTACACCTAATAGCGATTTGAGCCAGTAGCTTAAGAATCAAGAGAATACGAAGAACTGGCTGGTGAAGCAGATTGATGAGGCGAGACATGGTAAAATGAGTCATGGCTTGTAGATGATAGAGGATGGCAGAGATACAGATCAGATTCGAAACATGATTTATGAATAGTGACGTCCCATTGCAGAATGGAGGAGTAAGTCTTTGTTGTAGGATTTGTGAGCCATTTTGGAATTTCCTGCATTTAAGCGGGAGAAACATGAGAATATGGGTTGGGGATGTTAGTGTCAGTATTTGCAGCCTTCTTCCAGTGATCAAAAATTCTCTTACACAAGTGATTTTAAGGTGTCATGGTCAAATTTTATCATTTCAGTGAGTCTTCAAGTAAAATTTGGTCACTAGGCATTAGGTCTGGGGTTGGATTTTACCCTTGTTAAAATTTTCCAAATGATGTTCCATGTCACCATTCAGGTGAGTCTACCATCATTCAGAGGGTTATCATCATCATGCCAAGTTCCATTGGGTCATTTCACACCTTGTTCATGTTTCAGTTGTGCCTATGGCAAGGTTCATTTCCCTCTCCTAGGGTTCTGAAGATAATTTCTCTTAGATGGTCAAATGATGGGAAAAACTCATATCCTAATGTTCATACACCTTCCCCTATCCATACAATACCTTATCAGACACTTCCCATCACTAAGATCCCCCAAATTCCTCATTTTCATACAAACCCTAGTTCCTTGCTACAACTTGGCAATTTTCTATGGTTGGGACTGTGTTTTGCCTTTTTGGACCCCTTCCCCTCACTCAATTTCTGAGGTTCCACTTTCCCCTACTTCCTAAAATCCCTCCACACTTTCCAAAATTTCCTCAATAATTTAGAAGCTCCCTATCCCCTTCATTTCACTTCATTCCGGCAAATCCCTTGTCCCACACATCGGGATATGTTTCACTCAAATGAGGTTTTTGAGCAATCGAAGATGAATTTCAGAAAACTGAGTGAGGTTGTTGTGCACAACAGAACAAGGAAGAAAAACCTCCTTCACTTTTTACACAGGTGTCATTGTTCTGAAGAAATGTCAAAAATACAATGGCCTTGGGAGAATTGATGCATCTCTGGAGCGACCTCTTCTAGCTAGATTAGCGAAATGACTTGTTTGATGATTAAAATGATAATCAGAGACAAATAGATTACCAATGAGCTATCATGAGCTCAATTTGGAGTTGAGGAAGTCATCCAAAAGTAGACTGTAATAGCACTCTGCCTTCAGGCAACCTCATTTGGTACAGTTCGACCAGTCTTAGGAGACTTGATTTTTGACAAAGACAATGAACTCCAAATCGACAAATTCTAGTTGGAATGGAAAGTATACACAAAGAGCTTTCCAATGAGCTATCCTGAGCTCAATTTTGGGTTCATAAAAACATTCAAAAGTTTCCCGAAACAGCACTCTGCCTTGAGGCAGCCTCATCTAGCACAGTTTGGCCAGTCTTGGGAAATTTGATCTTTGGCACGGAAAATGAGCTCCAAATCAAAACATTCTAGTGGGGTTAGAAATTAGATAGGAATGGCTTTCCAAAAGTCACCTGGAAAAGAGCATGACGCACAGGAGGAGCACGGCGGTTTTATAAATATTTTCACTCCATATGGTGAGTTATACAAGTGGCAAGAGAAGGCAAAGGGTCACCCAAGCAATTTGTCATGTTTGTAAAACTACACCTGTAGCTGATGGTTGGCTTTGCACCTTCATTTGGTGACCCTTGGTCGTTCTATCTCTTCATAGCACATTCTATATATTGCATGAAAACCATTTGCAAAGCAAGTTTGTTGGTTGGCTTGTAACTTCTGGGAGACTGTGGGAGAGAAACTTTGTTTTTGCATTGTATATTTCTACAGAGAATTAATGAAAGGAAGAAGCTCTAATTCATGAGATTCATGTGGTTGTGAGTGTAGCAAGTGTTTCTCTTATGTTTCATATGTATCTCGTTATGTTTCGTAGTTCATTCCTCATTCATTTCTAGTGAAATTTTTTGAGTGAGATCAGGTAGAATTCAATTCTATTGCTCTACCTATGGGAAAATTTCATGTGCAGTGTTTCATTCTTCTGTTTGAAAAGGATTCATGTCGCCCATTCCCTTTTCAACTTCTTAATCATTCTCTCCATTTCTTTTTTATGTTCCATAGTTTCATTTCGTATCCATTTCTGGTGAAATTTTCCGAGTGAGATCAGGTAAAATTCAATTCTATTGCTCTACCTGTGGGAAAATTTCATGTACAGTGTTCATTCTTATATTTGAAAAGGATTCATGTCGCCCATGCCCTTTTCAACTTCTTAATCAATCTTTCCATCCCGCCACATTTTAAAACTAAATTGCTATACTTTCAGCCTACCTTGCCTCACGAAATAATCTGTGCCTTCATTTTAAGTTATCTGTTCATTGAGGTCAAATGGTCCCATAACATCCCAGAAATAAATTCATTCATAAAAATCACTCCTTATTATCATTTCCACTTACTAGCCTAAGATAAATAGTTCATTGTAAGGCATCTGAAGCCATTTCATTTATCTATTCATTGAGTGTGACTCAGAGAGAGCCCTCTCCTGTTCTGGTAGGGCTAGCTACCAGATTGAGCGTGGTTTGTGGTTACCCTGAATTTTTCCTTCCTTCAGCCTGAGGCGGATTTAGGTGCTAACAGAGTGGCGACCATACTAGGGAAGAAAATGGATTGCTTTAAGATTGTCTTGCCCCAGGACATATCTCAAGTTCAGCTCTGATGGTTGATGGTGGACAACGATCAGACATAAGAAGATGGATGAAATCATTCACCTGGCGACTCCTTTCACTGAAGAATACAGTAATCAGGTGCTTCATGATGACTCCACTGCTTGGAGATCAAGAGCTTTGAGATATCTTAAAATAGACCGGATTGCAAGAAGATACGCTCCCATGAGCCGAGATCACATTCTAGGCGTCCCAAATAAAAATATGAAGGAAGATTGGTCAAAGAATCTGCCTATGTTTAAAGATGATGGTAAGAAGGACGCTGCTTTACATCCTGTTTGATTTCACATGCATATTCGCAAGTTGAAGGTTGCTTAATGAAGATGTTCATGGCCACTCTAGAAGGTAAAGCCCAATATTGGTATGAAAATTTGTCTGCTGCTTGTATTTACAGTCTAAAGGATTTTCATGACCTGTTCATTGAAAGATATAAAGACTCTTATCCATCATTGAATCTAGTTCATGGTTGTTGCAAGCATGCTTATGGTTTTATTGAGAACCTTGAAAAATATTATGGGGAGGATAATTTTATAGATAATTGGATCATGGAAGCCCTGTATGAAATTCCCTTTCAACAGCATAAAGACGATCATGAAAATTTGCAGCATGACCAATATTGTAGTACAATGGAAAATGAAGGAATTTTGCATCTTGAGAGTCAGCATGAATTACATGAGATGGATCAGTAGCATGAGGAAAATTTATATACTCCTTCGCTTGAAAATATTGAAGACAATCATTGTTTGAGCAAAAGGAAACAAAGGGTCTTATCTCCTTTGTCTAAAGAAGAGATAGATCAACTCTTGCAAGGTCATGTTCCAGCTCAAGCTAAAGGAAATTTGCAGAGCACACATGGTCAAGAAAGTGTTGGTGAAACTTCTTCCTCTTTTGAAAGGATGACAGTCCGGTGAACATCTTAATAGATCAGCAAGTTGAAGAATTCCATATGGCTGAAAGTGATGAAAGAAAAAGTGTCATTTCAGATTCGTCCGTAGAAGAAGACAAAGTTTTGAGTCCAAATGTTCTCATGTCATGAGAACAAAGCCTTCATGAAGAGGTAATCCAATCAACTCATGGACAGCAAGGTGAGAACTTTGTTCAAGTAAGTGAAAATCTTTCTTTGGATGAATTTATGGTAGATGATAAAAGTGTTAGTGTTGGGTTTCAAGAATCATCTGAAGTTTCTTTTCCCATGATTGATGAATGTGATGAATGTAATGAGAATATGGATGTCATATCATGTCAAGATGATCAAAAATATATTCAGACTGTAGAAGACCAGAGCAATCAAAATTGCCATTCAGATTCTTCTTCATATGTCTCATGTCTTGAAATGTTTTTTGAAGAGGAAATCCACTCATCTGCTTGTTCAGAATTGTTGGAAGACCATGGAACTACTCTTACTTATGAAAAGAGATCAGAATTAAAAGAAAAAGACATCTTGTTTCTTCAGCAAGAGGAAGATTTGTTACAGTCAGCAGTGAAGGTCATTATTGCATTATTCAGTGATGAAGGAGATCATGTTCAATTATGTTTTTGGATACCCAGTTATCGGTATCAATTGTTGACCAGAAGAGCTAATCGGAAGAATCAGTCAAGAAGCCATCTTCTTGATTGGTTGCATTGGCAGTTTGATATAGTTTGATGATATATAGTCTTGTAAAAAAAAAAGGTGGTCATGTACTACCACCATGCTTTAAGTTTTAAGTTCAGTCAAGTTTCTTTAGTCATGTCAGTTTGCATTGAGTGAGTTTGGGTCAAGTTTCATGTCAATAAATTGACTCATGTCGGAATAATGGACTCCATAACCCAATGGAAAAAAGACATTGTCTAGCTCTTCCAGAGATCTGTTGTTCTTGGCACCTCCAAGGAGATACCATCCCCCATTGGAGCCAATGTTAGTGTCAGTCTTTGTAGCCTTCTTCCAGTGATCAAAAATGCTCTTACGCAAGTGATTTTAAGGTGTCAAGGTCAAATTTTATCATTTCAGTGAGTCTTCAAGTAAAATTTGGTCACTAGGAATTAGGTCTGGGGTTGGATTTTACCCTTGTTAAAGTTGTCCAAATGATGTTCCATGTCACCATTCAGCTGAGTCTACCATCATTTATAGGGTTATCATCATCATGTCAAGTTCCATTGGGTCATTTCACACCTTGTTCATGTTTCAGTTGCGCCTATGGCAAGGTTCATTTCCCTCTCCTAGGGTTTTGAAGCTAATTTCTCTTAGATGGTCAAATCATGGGAAAAACTTGTATCCTGATGTTCATACACCTTCCCCTATCCATAAAATACCTTATCAGACACTTCCCATCATTGAGATCCCCCAAATTCCTCATTTTCATACAAACCCTAGTTCCTTGCTACAACCTTGCAATTTTCTATGGTTGGGACTGTCTTTTGCCTTTTTGGACCCCTTCCCCTCACTCAATTTCTAAGATTCCACTTTCCCCTACTTCCTAACATCCCTCCACACTTCCTAAAATTTCCTAAAGAATTTAGAAGCTCCCTATCCCCTTCATTTCATTTCATTCCGGCAAATCCCTTGTCCCACACATCGGGATATGTTTCACTCAAATGAGGTTTAGGAGCAATCGAAGATGAATTTTGGAAACATGAGAGAGGTTTTTCTCCATAACCGACAAAGGAAGAACAACCTCCTTCACGTTTTACACAAGTGTCATGGTTCTGAAGAAATGTCAAAAATACAATTTCCTTGGGAGAATTGATGCATCTCTGGAGTGACCTCGGGAAAATCAAGTTTTCTTCTAGATCGGTTGGCCAAATGACTTGTTTAATGATTCAAATGATAACTAGAGACAAACATATTTCCAATTAGCTATCACGCGTTCAATTTGGAGTTGAGGAAGGCATCCCAAAGTTGACTGTAACAGCACTCTGCCTTCACGCAGCCTCATTTGGTACAGTTCGACCAGTCTTGGGAGACTTGATTTTTGACAGAGAAAATGAACTCCCAATCCAAAAATTCTAGTTGGATTGGAAAGTAGACACAAACATATTTCTAATGAGCTATCCTGAGCTCCATTTGGGGTTGAGAAAGACATTCAAAAGTTTCCCGCAACAGCACTTTGCCTTGAGGCAGCCTTATCTGGCACAGTTTGACCAGTCTTGGGGAATTTCACTTTTGACAGGGCAAATTAACTCCAAATCAAACAATTCCAGTGGGGTTGGAAAGCAGACAGGACAAGATTTCCAACAAGCTATCCTACGCTCAATTTGGACATTGGAAAGGGCTCTAAAAGTCACCTAGAAAAGAGCGCGATGCACAGGAGGAGCACGACGATTTTATAAATATTTTCACTCCATATGGTCAGTTATACAAGTGGCAAAAGAAGGCAAAGGGTCACCCAAGCCATTTGTCATGTTTGTAACACTACACCTGTAGTTGATGGTTGGCTCTCCACCTTCATTTGGTGACCCTTGGTCGTTCTATCTCTTCATAGCACATTCTATATATTGTATGCAAACCATTTGCAAAGCAAGTTTGTTGGTTGGCTTGTAGTTTCTGGGAGACTGTGGGAGAGAAACTTTGTTTCTGCATTGTATATTTCTACAGAAAATTAATGAAAGGCAGTAGCTCTAATTCATGAGATTCATGTGGTTGTGAGTGTAGCAAGTGTTTCTCTTATGTTTCATATGTATCTCGTTATGTTTTGTAGTTCATTTCTCATTCATTTCTAGTGAAATTTTTTGAGTGAGATCCGGTAGAATTCAATTCTATTGCTCTACGTGTGGGAAAATTTCATGTGCAATGTTTCATTCTTCTGTTTGAAAAGGATTCATGTCTCCCATGCCCTTTTCAACTTCTTAATCATTCTCTCCATTTCTTTGTTATGTTCCATAGTTTCATTTCGTATCCATTTCTGGTGAAATTTTTCAAGTGAGATCAGGT